>JACDOX010000280.1:304955-328838 GCA_014549065.1 Cardinalis cardinalis | reverse complement strand
TAAAAATCCCAGTGATCTAAATGAACACACTGATGGCAGAAAATCTGCTTTCAAACCTGCACAGCATGAAAACAGAAATTGTCATTAGGAAGGAAAACACAAGGTGTAATTGCAGTGAATCAATGAGAGCAGCTCCCACAGATCCCTGGAAGAAACTCTGAAGACAAAAACTCTGCAGAAACAAATTCTGTTTTGATTCTGGCGTGTCAGTGTTTAATTCATCCTTCCACCAAGTGTTTGGAAAACTGCTGCCTCAAAAGTCAAGTAACATTTTGCCACCTTATAAAACAATTACCCAAATTGCTGTGCCTATAAACTGTAAGGATTTTTGCTGTAGTATTTCAGAGGTGACAGCTCTAAATTCCCTCCTGTTTGAAGCAGGCTGTGGTTCATACAGAGGCACTGGAATTTCAAATCCATAAAAGTTCACCTATTTTGTGAAATGCTATTCTAAATTTTCAACATGATTGTACAGGTGAGGTACAGGATGCGTAGTGTGACTTCATCAGGGAAAATGAAAGATTTTAGAGGTAATTGCAACTCCAAATGAGAACCAGGCAGGAAAGAACAGAGGCAAAGCATCGAGTAGAACACAGATAAATTCTGGGTTGTTTGAATCTGAAATGCAAAGAACYCTCAGAMCCTTGGGCCTGTAAGCCAAAGCTTAGAATTGAACACAAGATTTGATCTGAGACCTTGGAAAAGGCTCCCAAACTTGAGTGCTAGAAGCGAGAATGTGGATTTATAGTTTAAAGCAAAGACACATTAAACTAAATAAAAGAAAATTTAGAGTTTTAGAGCTGGAAATATAGAAAAAATAAAAGTAGTTACAGAAGTAAACAAGGAGTTAGAATGCAGCACTGTAGGTTTGTGTGTCATAACATGATTGGCTAAGAAAGCTCACACTGTAGCATGAGTCCATAAAATGAAATATTCAAAGATTAGGTCAAAAACATTAAGATCCTTCTTAGTAGTGTTTATATATATAATATATATATTAATAACTCCTTAAAGTTATAATAATTATAACCTATATATATTAATTATCTAAAAATATATATAACAATAACTCCTTAAAAAGTCTTGTCWCTAAGGGTCTTGTCACCTTCTAAACCATGCTGTAATGACATGAACCAAACTCACCCTTCCTACCCATGTAGAAGATAAGAAAAATAAACCAAATCATCAAAACAATTCAGAGGGCCGCTCTCARATTCCTTCCAAAATTCCCCACAAATGAATTRTCACAATGGGAATGGAAACTCCTGCCCGCCACCATTCTCAAATAAGATTCATTTGCCCCAATGAAGAGAAAATCAGACTGATATGGATAAGAAATTGTACTCTGTGCACTGGGAGAGGCTAAAGCACGGAGCAGGCAGCCCAAGCTGATTCTGAGTGGACTCAAAGTGCCTGACAGCTGAAGGGACAATGAGGCGGCTGTGGCACATCCATGACGATGAGAAACCCTTCCAAAAGCTGTCTGGACAATCCCCCTGCAGCAGAGTTCAGAGCTCCTGACCCAGCTCCCAGGCTGAGGGTGAGCTCCCAGCCACCAGAGCAATGCTGGGAGCAGCACCAGGATGGACAGACTGACAACTGTCTGTCTGTGCTGCCTCCCTGGAAACATGGGCTGGGCTGGGCTGGGCTGGGCAGGCAGCAGGAGGAAATCCAGCACAGCCAGGCACAGGGGATCCTGCAGTCCTGGGTTATCCCAGAATCCTGGGTTATCCCTGGGCCTGGGTTATCCTGGAATCCTGGTTTTTCCTTAGCCTTGGGTTATCCTGCAGCCCTGGGTTACCCCAGAATTGTGGGTTATCCTAGGTTAGGGTTATCCAGGTTATCCTGGAATCCTGGGTTACTCCAGAATCCTGGGTTTTCCTAGAATCCTGGGTTTCCCTGAAATCCTGGGTTATCCCCAGCCCCAGGTCATCCCCAGCCCTGRGTTATCCTGAAATCCCAAGTTTTCCTCAGCCCTGGGTTTTCCTCAGCCCTGGGTTTTCCTTGGCCCTGGGTTATCCTGAAATCCTGGGTTATTCCCAGCCCTGGGTCATCCCCAGCCCTGGGTTATCCTGAGCTCTGGGTTATCCCCAGCCTTGGTTTGTCCTCGGCTCTGTGTGCTCCTGAATTCCTGAGTTTTTCTCAGTTCTGGGTTATTCCCAACCCTGTTTTATCCCCAGCCTGGGTGCTCTTCAGCCCTGAGTTATCCTGAAATCATGAGGTTTTGTCAGTTCTGGTTTCCCCCCAGCCCTGGTGTTCCTGCAGCCCTGGTTTATCCCCAACACTGGGTTATCYCCAACTCTGGGTTATCCTGAAATCCCGAGTTTTTCTCAGTTCTGGGTWATTCCTAACCCTAGTTTCTCCCCAGCCCTGGTGTTCCCGCAGCCAGAGCCGGGGTGAGAGGAGGGATGGGCAGTGGGAAGGGCAGGAAGCCCCCGGGGCAGAGCTGCCCCTCCCCACGCAGGGTGACAGCCCTCATTCATTCCTCCATCTCCTGTCACCTCCAGAGGGGAAATATCCCAAACTCTGGGGTCCAGGGGCGTCACCCAACAGCAGGAGCCCGGGGGATTTAGTGCAGGACTCTGGGGGCTGTTAGAAGGCAATCAATGATGGTAATTAATGCCCACACTGCTGTT
This sequence comes from Cardinalis cardinalis, assembly GCA_014549065.1. Lineage (NCBI taxonomy): Eukaryota > Metazoa > Chordata > Aves > Passeriformes > Cardinalidae > Cardinalis > Cardinalis cardinalis. Next base: position 326,202 of record JACDOX010000280.1, on the reverse strand, counting down.
GGTGGGCACTAATAATTAGAAAAAAACAAACAAACAAAAGCATTCTACACATTCAATTTAAAGTATTTAATTTCCTTTTTATATCTAGAAGATAGTGGACAACTAATTTGCAACTTGTCATAAAATAATTTTTAGATTTTGTTCCGAGCATAATGTTCTGCTATTGGTTATGTAATTAATTTGATTGTACTAGGTAGAAAAGTCTTTAGGACACCCAGAACATAGTTGGACATGTTGTTCTGGAGAATCCTGGACAAAATGTGCCTTAGGGACCAGTAGATTAGAGTGCTTGCCCAACATATTTCTTTATATGAATTCAATTTGATATTGAATTTGATCAACTTGGTGTATTTAGAGCATCTCTAACAGCAGCCCTGTGATGGAAACCAATCAGTGGCTCCCAATTAACTCCTTCATCCCTTCCCAGTCCRAGGTTTGGGAATTGCAGTCCCAGAGGGGCTGACCCAGGCCCTGCAGCCCTGCCCAGGGGTTTTCCTGCCCCTGCAGCTGGAACTCCCCTGCAAGCTTCCAGCCCTTCTCATGCCTCCCCTCACATGAAAGAAGTCCATTTCTCCTAGGTAAGAACAGGGATGTTAGCAGGTCTGAATTATTTTCGGGTGTTGGTCCTGGGCTGGGATCCAATCTTATGATTTGAAGCCAAAACTTTAGACTGGAAAAGTAAAAAAATCCAAGTGTGGCTGTGTGAAATCAGGACATTTTGTACAGGATTCCTGGCTCAGCGTTTGGTGTGGATCTAAAGGCTAAAAAYTAGACCCAGTTCTAATAATTCTGAATATTTGTGGGGTTTTTTTCTAACAGAGGGAGTGTGTCTTGAGGGGGATGGGAATTAAAAAGAAAAATAATCTGAGCAGTAATATTTGTATAACTGTTCAGAAATGAAATAAATCTGCTGCTGTAAAACACGTACACTTCTCTCTAAAGGTAACAAGCTGCTTTGGGCACACCTAAACCTCAGCCTCAACAAAATACATTTTCATGAGCCTGGATTGGAATGGTTCAGGTCATGTTAATGAATTTTCAATTCCTAGGCTTGATTTGGGTTGTGACAAAACGCAGAATTGTTTAAGCAGCCCTGTCCTGCACGCCAATCCAGAGATGTTCTGTATTACTCTCTAATCAAACCTCAGGTTGCTTCCTCATGGAACATTTTGCTTTATAAGAAGAGGGTGCCCACAGGTTACACACACCCAGATTGCCACAGCAACCAAAGCTCYGAGGGTAAAAAGGATTTCTGAACTCTGCATTTATTCCACTGAATTCCACTTCCAACACCAGCCAGGAAACACAGGCACAGATCTGCTCTGAGCAGGATTTGCATTAACAAGGAATGCAGGGAAAGAGCTGTGCCTCCAAAACACACTGGGATACTTTTCCTTGCTATTCTAACTTAAACCTGCCATGAAATAATTTCGTTTCAAATGCCTTTTATTGCGGCGTTGCTCTGTAATTGGTTATYCCCTGGACCCAGCGATGCTGGAGGCTCACAAGCAGAGCATTGAGAGGTTTCCTGGCCATGAATGAAGTTCTGTCCCGCCTGCGAACGGGGACGGCGGCTCAGCAAAGTGCAGGGGAAGATCGGGAGCTCGAAACAGGACAGCTCTGTTTGCTCGCCCAAAATAAGATCGCAGGGCTGCCTTTTACATCCAAACTGGACGCAAACTCACTCGGAGGAGYTAAAACGCTCCGAAAATCAGCTTCAGATCCGCGTAAAAGCCGGTTTTGTGGCAGCTTTTGGCCGTGACCATTTCCACTCCCGAGCTTCTTTGGGACGATGTCGCCAATAAACGAGCTTTGCAGCGCGGGAAGGCGGAGCCGGGGCTGGGCGCCGGGGCCATAAATAAGAGAGTCCCATGTCCGGGGGATCTGGAGGCAGCSAGCTGGGAGCGAGCGGTGTTCGGTGTCCCGAGCATCCCCGGGCATCCGGAGCATCCCGGAGCATCGCAGCGCGGCCGGGCCACCGCGGCTCCGGCTGAGCCTTTTCCCCGCGAGCGGAGCATGAGGCGAGCGTGCGGCGGCAGCCCCGGGAGCAGCCCCGGGAGCAGCCCCGGGAGCAGCCCCGGGAGCAGCCCCGGGGCCCGAGGCGCAGCGCTGGCGCTGGCGCTGTGCGCGCTGTGGGCGCTGCCCGCGGCCGTGTCCGGCTGTAGCTGCGCGCCCGCGCACCCGCAGCAGCTGCTCTGCGATGCTGCGCTCGGTGAGTCCGCGCCCGCGGAGCCTCCGCGGGGCTTTCTGCGGCCGGGGCAGCGGGGAAAGGGCTGGGGGGAGCTGCGCTGCGCTGCCCCGAACGCAGGGCAATGGGTGCCGCGGGTCGCYCTGCTTCCCGCGCACTGCCAGGAGGGTTTGTGGTTGTAAATTGCCGGGATTGCTGGGTGGCTTTTTATTTATTTTTTATGTAGTTTTATCTATTTTATATCTATTTTATATATCTATATATCTATATAACCTATAAACCTATATATCTATATATCCATAAATCTATAAACCTATATATCCATAAATCTATATATCTATATAATCTATATATCTATATGCCTATATATCTCCATAACTATATAAAAATATATCTATATATGTCTAAAACCCATTTATATTATAAATATGTGATATAATATAAAATGGTTTTTATAATGGTTATTACAAAAACCATTTTATATTATAAATATTATATATCATTATATTCTCATATGTGCATCATATATTATATATTAATATATTTCTATCCTTCATATATATTTAGATTATTTATGTATTATCGTAAATTTTTTGTATTTTACATCTATTGTATATAACAGATATGTCTATGCTTTATATGGGTTATATATTTTATACAGAACATCTGTTTTATGTATTTGTAGATTAGGTCCTGGCTTAGGAAATACCTGAGCTTTCAAATATCTCCTGCTATCTATAGCAGTATCTGCTAGGTATAAAATATTCTATCTAAATATGCCTGTAAGGTGTAAACTGCTCATATAGATATTTTTATAGCACTTCAGGAAAAAAAATACAAAACAAAAACAAATCAAAAAACCCACAAAACTCCCAAAAAACCAAAGGACCACAAAATATAAGTCCCCAGTGGCAACTTGCTGAAACTTTTGAGCTCTGTTCTGCTATTCTATACTTTCTTTAATTTATTCYTGGGGTTTTCTGTCATTTTCTGGAGCAGGAGGCTGATGGGCCCCTTATTTTGTGCAGATAAAGTGGCTGCAGCAGCTCTGTGTGAGCGTAACTCTCCGGCTTTGGGACAATTGTGCCTCATGACAGCCCGGCAGCACCACGGTTGTCAAACAACTCATAGAAAGAGCCTAAAGATCCCAAAATTAGGCTGCAGGGGGATGAGAAAATGTGACATTTTGAGAAAATGTGACATTTTGCAGCCTTTTGATTTCATTAGCTCAGGCTAAGGCTGGTTGGCTTCCATGGGGTGTGAACAGTAAATGTAGAACATGAGTTTCCAAAGTGCCACAGAATTAGCATCTCTATGGGGCAGGCAATACCTTCTGCATACTGATTCATTGCTTTTATGCCCTGACAGAAAATCTTTGTGGCCATGACAAACTCTGAGCTCTGTTTGTGGCCATCAGTTAAATTGGTTTTTAATCTGCCCGTGTTCAGCAATCCCTCTCGTGGAGGTGCCTCCGCCAGGCATTGCACACTTGGGGGTGTTGAAGGAGCGAAAGGAAATAAAAGTTGTGCTACAACTAAATATGTGTGCATTGAACTGTGCACGAGAAAGTGACAGCTTTTCAACAGACTTCATGTAAAAAATTTCCAAAATTAACAGTTTTGCAGTATAGAGGAAACTCAAAATATTCATTATGGGCAACCTTAATGAATATTTTCATTCATAGAGAAGCCATTCTGATGATACAAAYTAATACTTACTAATTTCTTAGATGTATTTTACAAATAGGAACTACATCACGCTACTTTTAGCTGTATCATGCTACTTTTTATTTAAATGCTTATGATAGTTTTATGTTACAATGTTTGGACTTGTTGCTCAAGCYCTCACTCCTATAAATATTCCTATCCAAGTAAACTTCCTCTTTTGGCTGAGGAATGTTTATGTCAAGGATCCCTTTGTTCACTATTTATGCTTTTAAAATACCATTTCTGTGTATCACAAAGTGGGAAATGAAGGGAATTCTTCATCCCAAGAAGTGCACACATATTTTTTGCATACATTTGCATGTACACACASACATAAAACCCACTCTGAGCATTCATGGCTGAATTCCTGGATAATCTTCAGCCACAACATTTTGAATAACAGAGTGAACCCCCTTGGAAGGAGCTGGAGTGGAGCTGCCTGTCCTGTGTGGGAGGAAGCTCCAGGGAGCAGCTTGGCACAGCAGCTCYCCCGGGCCGGTGCCAGCAGCCTTTGTGCCCAGGAGAGGAGCTGTGCCCGGCAGGAAGGGGCACCCCGGGCTGCAGCCCTGGCCAGGCACTGCTCATCCCCTGGGAACGGGGGCTGTGCCTCCACAGCTGCCCTTGGGGACACACCTGTGGCATTGGGGACACACCTGTGGCCATGGGGACACACCTGTGCCCTTGGGGACACACCTGTGCCCTGGGGACACACCTGTGGCATTGGGGACACACCTGTGCCCTTGGGGACACACCTGTGGCCTCAGGGACTTCAGGGTCACCTGGCTCCCAGCTGTGTGCTGAGACTGTTCCAGTTCTTCAGTTATTAAATTCATTAAGTCATGAAGTTCATCCTGTCTAGCCACACACACAGCCAAGGACTCCCTCACAGGATTTCCCAGCAGATTTTACTGAAATAGAGATGTCCTGACCCAAAACTCTGCAGAAAAACCAGAGAGAAAGTCTCAGACATGATCATGGAGCTACCAACCACCACATGTCCTTCAGCCACTGTGTAAAGGCAATATTTTTAATTTCCTCCAGCATAACTATGATGAGRTGGAGGGATTGAACTGACATTCCCTGATCTCTAATTGAATGTGTGAAGCCACTCAGCAGCAGCATTTTTGAGAGATCCAAGGAAAAACAAGCACAGAAATGAATGAAGTCTGGCCAAGCTCTTTTGCTTTGCCTTTGTGACACTTTGTCCCTCACTGCCAGGAAGGTTTTGTGGCTCCAGATGCCCACAGGCAGCAGAACCTGAGAGAGGTCAGGGGATGTCTGACAGAGCTGGAGTCAGGGAGAGCTCCTGCTCCTGCCCAAAATCGGGGATGGCTGGAGAGGCCTGCAGGGTGGAGGCTGGGCTGTGGGATTCGCCAGGGTACATCAGGAGCGCTGTGCCAGTCCTGCCATCTACCTCACCCTGCATTTGTTCATCTTCCCACAGAGGATGTGAATTTGTGCAGTGTCATTATCACTGTCAATAACAAAGGGAGGGACTCTTTTCAAGCTAAGAATGATTTATTGCTCAGACACACATCAGTCTCAGGGGCTGTGAGRWTKTAGAGGAGCAAGCACTGGGCCATAGCTCAGAGCAGTCACAAGTTCTTTGTYACAAGGCAATACAGAACTTTCTAACCCAAGGACAGCWGCCACAGGGTTTRYTTGGCTTTTCTAACCCATCACCTTTACTSACTTCTGCTGCACTGWGGATACTTTTRTCCAGTGGCTTCTGTCTCACATGCACACAAATKCTCCTGTTCTAATTCTGAACTCTCAGCTCACTCCACAGAACCACAGCCCTACAAACCCTTCACCATCTCATCAGTACAGCTGCTCACTTACTTAAGGCATATTCTTTCTTACAACTATAGAAACAAAAGTTTATTATTTTTCTGCTTAATATCTGTATATTGTATTTTTACATCAATCCAAGCTTTTTCCAAGGCTGCAGCTCAAACCCTTCAGTATCTGTGGAAGTTTCTGTTTTTCCGATTCCCACAGTACAGGTTGGAGAAATTGTCATGAGCTTCTCAGTAGTTTTAAATTTAACTCCTCATTTGTAGGAAGTGCCTGGCACCAGGAGATCCACACCTTTTACACAAAACCAGGATACATCCCTCTTGTGCTCTTCTAAATGCTGCTGAGGCCCTCCTAAAATGTGCTGAGTTCCTTCAGCCCCAGCAAACACCTCTGCTTTCCCAGAGGACTTGCCCTGGGAATGGAGGGGTTTAATTAACAGATGTCCATGTTAATTAGCAGTGCTGACCACAATGCCCAGGTTTTCTCCTCGTAAAAATGTGGGAGGAGGTTCTGGATAACAATTTCAGTAGTGAGGCCCTGGAGTGCCAAGCCAGCACCTGAAAACTCTTTGGATAATTGCCTTTTTTTGGAGAGAAACGTGGATGCAATTGAGTTTACCAGATAGTGCCAAGGTAACAGATTTCCCTTTTGCCACTGAATTTGTCATCCTGGCCTCAATGCTGGACCAGTTTGAGTCTCAAATCAGGCAGTCTGGAGGCAAAAATGGGTTATGGGCGGCACTGATTCCTTTCTGAAGTCTGGCACTTWAAACTCATGTTTGTTTTTCCCCTTGGGCTGTTTTTTGGATAGTAGGAGAAATATGTAAATACTTCACATTTCTTAGCTGTGTAACACCAGTTCCTTTCAAAGTTGGTCATATTCTCTCTGATTTCAAATGTCTTATTGTCTTTTCTTAAAAAATATATTGAAAATTATATTTTTTACTGAACAACAATGACTAACAGGTCTTGAATACATATATATATATGTATAAAATATAGCTTCAGAAGACAGTTCTGCAGCTTTGGAGAAGAGTGGCACATTTCAAAATAGGATGGAAACTTTACAGCTGGAGCTTGGCAGCATTTTCAGCCTGTTAAAATTTCCCAAGATCAGAGAGATCAAGCCCTGTAAAGATGTGCCAGATGATATATTAAATTTTAATCACATTTAAACGTAACAGTACAAATTTTCTTTAAATATGCCAGAATTAAGTTTTCAGAGCCAGCTCTTCTGGGAGATAATCACAATATGCTATTTCTTCATTACTGGGTTTCAAATGAAAACCTTCATGGCTCAGTGTCCCACARTTTTGCCTCTGTGCCATGTAATATCCAGTTTTGTGCTGGAATGGATTAATTTGTACATTATTAGGTGGGAGGTCGTTTCTGCCTGGTGGGAAAAGTCAGCTTTAGGGAATGCATTGGAAATGGGGATGGTGCTTGTTCCAAGTGAGGAGAGGAAAGGTGAGCAGTGAAATTCAATGTTTTATTATTTTATTGTGTGATACCCACTGGCTGCTGAGCCCTTCACGGGGGTCTGGCACCAAATTCAGCAGTGGTGCCACTGCCCCTGGTGTCTTTGGGGACTACATGTCCATCCAAGCAGTGGATCTCTTGAACCTCAAGAACTGGAGATCCTTGGTTCTTTAAAAATGCCCTTTTGTGTCAAATTTAATTATACAAAGGACAGTGGTGTCACAAACCTTGCCTTTCTGTGGAGGTTTTTGTGAATCCTATTAAAGATCTGGGCTCTTGATGCTGCTGCTTGGGCAGGAGAGCTCCTGGCAGGATCCTGGGTCATGGGCACCCAGACACCCCTGACCTGGGCTCAGGGAATGCTGCAATTCCCACAGCTTCTGGGGCTTCTCTGTAGCAGGGAAACCTCATTTCTCTTCCTGTCCTGCTGAGCAGAGGCAGATCCCAGTGCTCTGCACCACCTCCCTCCCCTGAGTGCAAAGCAGTGCCAATAATGCACATTTCAAATGGCAATAATGCACATTCTCAGTGCCAATAATGCACATTTCCCTGTGCCAATAATGCACATTCCCAGTGCCAATAATGCACATTTCCTGTGGCAATAATGCACATTCCCAGTGCCAATAATGCACATTTCCTGTGGCAATAATGCACATTTCCAATGGCAACAATGCACATTTCCAGTGGCAGTAATGCACATTCTCAGTGCCAATAATGCACATTTCCTGTGCAGATAAYGCACATTTCCAATGGCAACAATGCACATTTCCAGTGGCAGTAATGCACATTTCCTGTGCCAGTAATGCACATTTCCAGTGCCAATAATGCACATTCCTAGTGCCAATAATGCACGTTCCCTGTGCCAATAATGCACATTTCCTGTGCCAGTAATGCACATTTCCAGTGGCAATAATGCACGTTTCCAGTGCCAGTAATGCATGTTCCCCGTGCCAATAATGCACATTTCCTGTGCCAGTAATGCACGTTCCCTGTGCCAGTAATGCACATTTCCTGTGCCAATAATGCACATTCCCAGTGCCAATAATGCACATTCCCTGTGTCAATAATGCACATTTCCAATGGCAACARTGCACATTTCCAGTGGCAGTAATGCACATTCCCTGTGCCAATAATGCACACTCCCAGTGCCAATAATGCACATTCTCAGTGCCAATAACGCACATTTCCTGTGCAGATAATRCACATTCCCTGTGCCAATAATGCACATTTCCAATGGCMACAATGCACATTTCCAATGCCAGTAATGCACATTTCCTGTGCAGATAATGCACATWTCCAGGGCCAATAATGCACATTCTCAGTGCCAATAATGCACATTTCCAATGGCAATAATGCACATTTCCAGGGCTCCTTGCCAATGTGCAGCTGCCATTCCTCAGGGCTCACACCCAGGAGTGAAATTCTGCTCCAAGAATTGGGGATTGGGTGGTAGAAATGCTGTACTGGGCTCGTGCTGTTCCAGTTCTGTCCCAAAGAACAGGCAAAAACCCACCTGAGTGTGGTTAGGATTTTAGTGGGGAGGCAGCATTGGTGCCACTGGAGGACAGTGCTGCCAGTTTCATCTCCAGAACCAATGAATCTTCTTAAAAGAAGCTAAAATTATAATTATTTCAAAAGTGATGTTGTTAGGTTTATGCAGAGGGGCTGAAAATCTCAGCCTTTTCCTCAGCAAGGGGCTGAGGAAAAAAGAATTYCAGTCCTGTGTGTCCCCCCCAGTGCTCAGAAAATCAGTGCTGGCAGGTGGGAATCATTCACAGTCATTCTTATATCCACATTTTGTTATATGACAAATGTTAGGTTCATCAACAGAAATTATGGGAGAAAATGATTGAATTATTGAGAAATTATCCTATCTTTCATCAATTTTGGCTGCACAGYGCCCTGTCAAGCTCAGTTAGAGAAAAGAAGACCAGGTTTCTTTACTTCTCTAAGTACAAAAGAAGTAAAAATTATTTTTTCTTACTTTCATGCACAATTTTATACATATTAATAGCAATTTCCAATAAAATTTGTAAAAAACTGGGCAGCATGAATTCTAAGAAGCTGTTTAGTTAAAAGGAGCTGCTGATGCATTTAGAGAGAAGAAAAAATACCTGGCACCCTGCAAAGGCCCATTATGGGTAAAAATGCCCATGAATGGCAATTCAGGAATAATTGCAGTACACAAAAATTGCTGGGTATCACAGCCTGAAACTTTGAAATGCTTTAAAAAATTCAAAAATCCYACAAAACCTCTGGCTGCAGGAATGCTGTGGTGTCAAGCTCTGATTACAATTCTGTGTCTTKGTACCTGAATATCCAGTGAAAAACCTGAATATTCCCATTCAGTGAATTCCTGGAATGCTGCTGTGGGAATGGCACTGAGTCCTTCCTTTTGCAGCTAAATAGTGAAAAATTCACTAAAATATTAATTCACTAAATTTCACTAAAATATTAGTGCAACAGCTTCCTGGGATGAAGCCTGAATTTCCTGTTTGGGAATAGGAAGGGTAAAACCTGAATAAGACCTACAAATAACCCTACATCTAYTTGAGGGTTTAGGATAGGAGAAAACACTTGGAGAACTTAAAAAACCCATGGAAATTTAGTTTTCTAACTCATTTTTCAGTGCTGAATTCAAGGCTTGAATCACACTGCCAATCCCATGCAACTCTGGGAGATGATTCCCAATATTGTGTGGATGAGTGCCCTTGAGAGTTCTGCCTCTCAGAAAGTGGGGCTGGGAAAACCCAGGCTGAGCTCTCCTTCCCCTGCATTTTCATGGCACTGTTCCCAACCCTTCAAAGCTGAGCCTGTAAAAGGAGGTGGCATCACAGAACTGAACAACAGGATGGGATTTTAAGGAGCCAAACCCACTGAGCACAACATTCCTGTCAATTAGGACACAGCTGAAAAATGTAACTAATTTAGCTTTAGTGAAAATAAATACCCCAGAGCTGGCTATTGGGGAGTAAAATGAAATTTCAGAAAAATTGTGCTGCTTGCCTGACTTAGAAGTAACTCAGCCACACCAACTTGTTGCTGAGTGTGCTCTAAATTCAGGAGAAGAAAATGAAAAATCTGAGTTACTTTTATTTAAAATCATTTGTTGTAACTCTGGGAAACTGAACCCCATCATTTCAAAACCAACATTCTACACACACTGAGGGCAGAAACAAAACTCAAGCTTAGAAACAAAGACTAAATAATATAAAACAGAGACCATGAAAGGCTGCCAAACTCTTAATCCTATTAATGTGCCAACTTTAATCCCAAACTTTCTCATTAGAAATTATTTCAGCAATGTGGGTTCTGTCCACCCCAAGGAAGGGCTGTGTCCCCAGGAATGGAAATCCACAATAACACCATGTATGTTGTCCTACAGGCTTGGAGCATAAAGGGAGTGTTATTCTCCACTGAAATTAGGCAGATGTTGATTACCAGTCAAATGATGTGGGATCTGAGGCTTGTGAAGCACAGGGAAATGTTCCTGGTAACACGAGGAGCAGCTGTGAAAATAAAGCTGACCTTGAACAACATTTGGAAATCAGTTTGGGGAGTTTTTAGGTGATATTTAAGTTAAAAGAATCCCACACTTCTGTTAAAAATACACTCATCTCTTCTAGTTGAAAGTTTATAAAAATGAGATTCTAAAACCTCGCTCTCATAAATTGAATGTATTCTTCTAATTAAAAAAAAAAATAAAACCGCATAATGTTCTGGTTTAACAAGGGAGCAAACTCAATCAACTCCTGCCTTCAACACGAGGAATTTGTGCATCCTGAGCCAAAAACACAGAGATGCACAAAATCCTGACCTACCTGAGAGTCCTAATGAGCTGAAATGTTGGCTTTCCACACCCCAAAGGCTGAACTGGAAATGCAGTTTGGATGCAGACTAGAACAGGTCTGTTCATAAATTCTGAAGGGTTAATAAAATAACCCTATAGGATTTATTATTAACTCTAATAGGGTTRATAAAACCCTACAGAGTAATCAAATTCTGCAAAGCATTTACCCTGAGAAACAATGCAGTGCAAATTAATGTCCTTATCACAAGGTAATTTAAAAAAATCCTTGGTATCTGCTTTATCAGCTTGGAGAGTATTTTTGGGGTTTTCAGTCTTCAAAAGATTCTCAAAAGTGGAGTTTTAGTCCAAGTCATGAACTTCCCTGTAAGGCTTTGATTTCCCAGTTACAGATTGGATTATCTCACCATCTTTATCTTCTCATGCAACTGGAAACATCACCAGGACTAAGAAATGCTCTKCCATACCTTGCTTTTCACAGGATAAAAGGAAAATCCTGCTACACTTACATTAAATTCTTCAACAAGCTCTGTGCTTACCAATCCAAACCACCTTTGTTCAAATAGTCCAGAAAGCTCCACAATTTTTCCTTCTCATGATTTCATAAACTGCTTCTGTTGATTACTGTGCTAATCAACTTTAGTTATTTATTTAGTTATTATAAATTATTTTGTTATTTAACAGCTGGCTATAAGTGTTTATTGATGGAATGTCAGGAAACAAAAATGCAAAGCAGGAAAAATGAAACTGCCTTTATATCCCAGCTAGCAGAAACATCTTCTGAACTAAAGGTTCCTCAACTTTAGGTCTGGGAGCTGTGGAGCAGGAGTGACAATGAAGACTCACAGACAAGAAATCCATCCTGCAAACCCAGAGGAGAAGGTTTTTCCACCCTCACTCACTTTTGGGGCAGCTTTGCTGCTGCTCATTCTGTTTGCATCCAGCACTGAACTCATCCCACAGCCCCAAACATCTGAGCTGAGTTACAGTTTGGAAATGAAGCTTCTGTTTGCTGCTCTGTCCTGGTGAAAGATTAATTGATAGATGAGCCATTTGCTAGAAACATTTGTTCTTTTCCAGCTGTTTAAAGATCATTCAAAGAGCATTCAACACTGCCTTGTCCTCAAAAGAGAAGTAAAAATGTGGGCTTTCCACTCCTGAAAGGATCAGGATGAAGCAGCAGCTCAGCAGGTCCTGAAGTGAACATCTCTCTCTCTCCTGCAGTCTGAAACAATTCCAAGCTGTGCAATAATTCTGAAACCAGCACTGCAGAAGAAGGGCTGCATCTCCTGGATGCTGAGAGCATCCAAGGCTGTGTGGGACACCTGCACTCCCAGGCTGTCACAGGAGCCATTGGAATCATTTCCCAGAKTTTTTCTCCTGGCAGTGTGTTGTATCCATCTCATCCCCAACCTGGCAGCACCAGCAGTAATTTGGCAGCWCTCCTGTGGGAGTTTAGGAGTCATTTTTGACCCCCCCAAACACTGCCTGARCCATTCTGACACACATCAGCCTTCCCTTCCAGCCTGCCCCTGCCCCAACACTGGGAATCTTCTGTACAAGRATTTAACAAATGGATATTTTAAACTATTTCCAGAGCTTTGCTTTAAAAAACCTCCAGCAAAGCCAACTGGAGGTGCAACACTTGAACRCCCATGGCAGAGGTGGTCTGGAACTGACTGGGAGTGTCCCAGTAAACTGATAACAACCAGATTCTGAAAGGTCCAGTTAAATARGGATTGATTGCAAAAGTGAGAGTTTCCTGAGTTCAGCTCAGGCTGCTTACTGTAAATAAAGACAAGGATTCACATGCCACCAAGCTGCAAACAAATTYCTGAAGCAGTAAAAGGCAGAGAGCTTTTGCAAACACCGAGTACAAACCGTTCCCATGCAACACAAACCACCTCAAAATATGTGAGATGGAGTGACAGCACCAGCAGATCCTCCTTTTTTGGACTCAGACTAGAGAAAAATGAAGGCAATTTTAAGTGGGAAAAGGACAAAAATATTGGCATTTTCACGAGAGTGTAGCTGGCCAATCCTTGAGCACGAGCAGATAAATCCAGAATATTTGCTGTTCAGGGACTTGCTTTGGAAAGCTCTTACACAGTCATTGACTGACTTACATAAAATAATGTGTTGAGGTTAAAGGCAATTTATTGAGCCATAAAATCATAAAATCAGGGCTGGTTGCTCATGGCAGAAATGGTCCCTGTTTTTAGGGATGTAGGAACACATTCCCAGAGATTTCAAATGACTGACATGGCACCGCTGCCTCTCCTGCTGGAAGCCAACACATGCAAATCAAATACTGAAACACTAAGAAAACAAAACCTTCATTCTCCCCAGAATTATCTCTAAAATAATCTAAAAATATCTGATAAAAATACGTGTGCCCACACTGATAAAAATATCAGTGTGTATGGCAAGGTACACATTTTGTATGAAATGAATTCTTTTCAAACATTATTTTATGTCAATCAATCAATAACTTTTGCCTCTTTTTGGTGGCATTAGAGATACCTGGGAGCTTTAATCAGAGTTACAATCTTTGTTACCAAAGCTCTTTCTTCCTCTCATATGTATTCTGAGAAATTACAATATTTTCTGTGTACATTAATATTTAATCTAGTTATTTTTCTCTCTTCATTGGTGAGAATCAAAGCTTTACCGTAGGCAAATATGGCAAGGAGAGCTCAGAGACCACTGAACAATCCAGCATGTTTAGTTAGAAAAAGGCAGAGAAAGGGAGAGTGGCAATGCTGGACAGGTGGGACAGCTGCTCTAAATTATGGAGGAAGATTTTACACCCTCTGGTACAGTTGAGAGGTTTTGTGAGCAATACAAATCAGCAGCCAACAGACCATGTTTAATTCAGGATTCTATCCCAGGTATCTGTTCTGTCCTGTGCAGTGTTGCTTTAAGGGGGCTCATTAATTTTGGTCTCTTGTGACAAATTCTGTGCAGATTCCTCTTCTTTTTGGAGGCTGATTATTCCTTCTCTTTGCCTGCTGACTTTGTTCCCTCTCTGCAAGAAAAGTCAGGTGTCTCAGATGTCTAGTTCCCTGTCTAAAGATTATTTCTGTCATCTCTGTGTGCTCCTGAAACCAAAGTTCCACCCTGTTCTTGGCTTCCTTGGCAGCTCTGATGGAATTTCTTGCCATTATTCTCCTCCAAGGTACCATAACAGATTGRGTTCAGCTTCTGTGCCCTCCAGACACAAAGGCCAATGAAATCCTGTGGTCACACCCTCTCTGCAGAGATTTTCTTGGACTCTTTGCATTATTTTACCATAACTTGACTTTAGGTGACTGCAATAGATGAATTCTGCTCCCAAACTTGAAGTTATTTTGCTTTCTGGTTGCTCACATTTCAATTCTTGGTCATTTCCAGATGTCTGACTTCAAGTGGAGGCAAATCTGAGCTGCAGTGGTGTTTGCTGGCCAGGCTGCACACAGACAATCCCCCTGGAGCAGCTCTCCCCATGGATTYCAGTCCCCTTCTGGCATTTCCAGCTTCACTCTGCTCTCACTGAGCCCTCTGAACTCACTCCCCTCCCAGACTGGAGATGGGCACTGCTGAACATCTCACCATCACATTTCCCCAGCCTTCTCCTACAGAATACAAATTGTAGCACTTTATGGTGACAGGGTGTTAATAAAAMCCCTTCTTTCTTCATCCCACAGCAACCCCTGAAGGAAATCACCAGTCCTCTGCTTGAGGAAATTTATTTATGGAAAACTCCTGGCTAAGCTTTGTTCTCACTGGGACAAAACCTGGGGCACCACAGCACTGCACATATGGGTGGATGTGCATCATTTTGAAGGCCCTTAAATCCAAATTAACTTCTCTCTGTAAAAATCTCTCCTTTCACCAAAATGAGAGCACTTTCCTGCACAGTATTCAGCTGTTTCTGCTCTAAGTGGTTTATTTCTAAGTGGTTTATTTCTARGTGGTTTATCCCAATATTCAAATGAAAATCATCACTATTGCACCATTGATTAGTTAATGCAGCAGTTCTGGAAGCTTCTGTTATGTGACTGCAAAATAAATTAGGATCTATAAAATAGGAAACATTGCATATCATAATATGTTATATATCATGATATCATTTGTTTTATATCATAATATCATATATATCATATAATATCATGTACAAATCATGTATATCATAGGATATACAAAACAGGAAACAGAAAGTGATGCCGTTACTTAAATGAGGAGTTCTTCAAAATAGACAGGCACCTCTTTATCAGGTGGTGTAAAATTGTAAGAATTGCCACAGGTGAACTGAGAATGGATTTCTATTTTGCTGCAGCCAGCTAARAGAGCAGAATAAAGGAGAAACATCACACCTGGAAGTAACCCCAGCCTGTCACCACAGGGACAGGGACAGCCATTCCCACCTGGCCTGCAGAGCCCAGAGCCAGTTCAGCTCTCTCCTGCTTTATTATTAAATTATTCTGATATTCTAAATTCTATTTTATTATTCTATTATTCTAAATTCTATTTTATTATTCTAAATCACTGGACCTGATAACTTGACCTTTACAGCTCCAAACCCCTCACGTGGACTCTTCTGCACGTTCCTCAGACAAATTCCTGCAGTGTATGAACCCAAGACGCCACAATGTCATGTTCCAACCATGTTTGAGTGGCCTGGGATCAGAACTGCTGCAAAAAAATGGAACAGGATTATTGGGATTCCTTTGGATGTGTAAAACAGTGTTGGATGTCACAAAAGTGTTGCAATGATTCAAAATCCTCTTTCAATAAATTCATTTGAGGGAAAAAAAAGAGTCTACACTTTTGGGAAATAAAACCCTCTTCTCCCCACTCCCAAAACCATCACTTTTGGGCAAGAAGAGTCTTTGAACTGAGTTTGCAGTTATCACTGTGGGATTTTTCCTTTTACCAAAATTCTGGGTGGGTTCTAGGAATTGGAGACATCCATGGAGCACGTTTTAAGCTCCTGAACTCCAAAGAGTGAAAGAGCTCTGATAGATAGATTAGATAGATAGATAGATAAGATAACAGATAGATGACAGAAGTCTGAGTTACTCTTCCAGCAGAAGAGTGAGCACAAACAGTTGAATATTGTGTATGAAAGTGCTTTCATTGTGGTGAAGGGACAGATTTTTATAGGGAGAAGTAAACTTGAATATAAGGGCCTTCAAAATGATGCACATCCACATTCTGTGTCCATAGCTCTGCTACATTTCATACTGCACACTCTGGCTATTTCAGAAAAACCCTCTTTGGATGCTTTTTATCTATATTTAGGATGCCATCCTCATTCCAACCATGTGACAGCCACACACTCTCATTTAGCTCCCCTCCTTGAGCCTTTCATTCCTTGTCCCTCCAAGAACATCTAMGAGCAGCTGGACTGAAGTGTCAGACACTAAAGAGACAGGTGGAAAGGAGTACCCAAAAATTACTCTGTATTTTAGGTAATTAAGTGAAAGTGCTAAATTAAGCCTTTAAAAGATAAGAGAAAAGAAAGAGCTTCATGAGTCTTGATGATATCTTCTTAGTAGCTTACATCTTTTCCTGCCCACATAGTTTTTGAAGTCTCATTTCAAGGTTTTTGTGGCAGAGCTGATTGTGGTTATAAACTTGTGAGATGGGAATGAAACTTTCCTGATTTCTGCAGAGGAATGCTGCTTAGAAGAGGTGGAGATCACATTTCTATTCACAGAGCTCTGGTGTAGCCTGTCAAAAACCTGAAGGGAACTGGAGGCACAGAAACCCAGATTCTTCCTCAATATGMCTWTATCTATTTACCTATTTATCTATTTATAGATTTAAAACAAGAATGCACATAAGGATTTATATATAACATATTTTCTTGTTATATGTCCAGCAGTATCCTCAATTTCTTAATTTGTACTTAATTATCTTAATTTTTTGATCTTCTTGTTCTTATGTCYAGCAGTATCTTAATTATCTTCCTAAATAATTATTTTTCACCATGCAGTTTCTGGTACTTAAGAGATAGTGGAGGAAAAGACCTCATTTGTTCATCAGTTTTTTACTTTCTCCTTTACCTCCTGCTTTTTAGGAGTATAAACTTTATTTGGGGAGTAAAAACCAACTTGCTTTCCTTTTTGAAGGAGCAGTAAAATTGATTATTTTAGCTGAGTAGAGTTGTCTGTCTTCTAACACTTGGACTGAGGATAATCTCACCCTTTGTTTAAGTAGAGTAATATTATATTATACATTAAATACTGTAATACAGAATGTCTTAGTTAATAATACCAACAATGAGAGTAATTCTTCACTCAACAGTTTTCCCTCAGTTATTGCCTTAGAAATAACTCAGAGTCTAAAAAGGACATTATTTTTAGGGAATATATTAATTTCAGTATATCAATATGTTAATTATATATTAATATATTTTAATATATTTATATATTACTATAAACTTATTATCTTCTAATATTTTAATATTGATATATTTTATATTAGTATATTATTTTTCATGAATTCCAAGGATTTGGTTTATCCAGATTCCATCCATATCTGTGCCTTGGAATGGGCCCTGCAGGAACTGCTCAGTTTCTTGTGTCTTCTCTCCCTTCGGATTTCATTGGCTTTGTCACTGTGGTGCAGTAAAATCAATCTCATGGCAGGGAATTTCCTCAGAGTRAGGAAATGTGCCTGTAATAAAAGTAGCTCCTCATGATCACAAAAATCTCCTACATACAAAATGATGTTTATTTAATTAGTATTAATTAKTGTAGCTAATTCCAGAAGGAAATCACCCAGGTTAATGCCTCTCTTTCTACCTTTATTGCATTTAAACACTTCYGTATTGTACAAACTCTGCCACTTATCTCCTGACTGTATAAACACAAATACATCAAATGATAAACAAAATATCTGCTGTGTTTTACCCAGTTAAAATGATCTCCTACTGATTTACAAATGGTTRGGAGAGGATCATTATTATTCAGGAAAGAAGGATTAATATATTAACACATTTCAGGAGAGTGTCCAAGGGCTGAGCATTGTCCTCCTATACCTCAAATTCTTTTCCTTCCAGCTCAGTCACCTGAGACAACCTCCAGCTGCAAAGTGAGGATAGAAAATKACATTTTTATCAAAGTTGGTCCACRGARRAGCTACATCCTCCTACTGAAATGTTAAAGTCTGTATTTTTAGTGCAGAACGAATCCCAGGCATTGGGAATTCCTTTCACTGCAACGTGAAATCCGTGCCTATGTATTCCATAGATGCAAATTCCTCATAAGGAAGCAATAACAGCTAAAATGACATTATTACTGAACAACCAGAGGCTGTTCTCACTCACACGGAGAGGCCAAGCCAGCCCTGGAATGCTCCAAACCATGTCCTGCAAGAAGTGCAGAGTCGGAGCAATCCTGAGCGCCCCGAGCCAGCAGGGAGGAGAGGGAGATGCCCAGGAATGCTGCAGCAGGAAGTGCTTGTGGTTAAAAACAGGAGCAACCACATGAATCACAGGGCTGAGGAGACAGCCAGACGACACTGATGGCAAAAAAATATTAATGCACAAAAAATAAAAATCAAAAGGAGCCCAAGAAGAATTAAAAGGCGCCAAAAGACCTCTGTGCRTTTGGTTTCAGGAGAATGGAAGGGCAAAACCCAAATAGCTCAAAGTTCAGACAATTAAACTTCCTTACTATTAAAAAAAAAAATTAATCTCAGTTTTTCCTCCTTTGCCATCTGGAAGTTTTGTCCTAAACACACACAACACAAAAATGCTTCTCATTTTCACCTACACACCCACAAAAATGTCTCTGCATGACAAACCCCAGGACGTTGCACTTTCAGCCTTGCACAACTCCATGGAGACYCCTGGAGCTATCAGGGATTATCCATAACCTTCCTCTCATGGGCTAACAAGTAGACTTTCATAAAAATATGGAAATGCAAAATGTTTCAACATGGGACACGTGGGGAAAGCAGTTTTGATTATCCCACACTGAGTAGGCAGGAAAAGATTCCCTGCRCGTGAACCATGTTATGGCACTGAGAAAATAATGTTGTTTTCTCAGCCCTTTCCTTCAGAGTTGACCAGACTCTTTAATGAGAAATTCTTTTTTTATTTTTAGGGAGTAATGATGCAAAGGAGAGCATCTCAAAACAAAGCAACACCATCCTAATTTGTCCCTTTCAGCAGGGTAGAGCATTCCCAACCCACAGCCCTTTTCCCTGGAAGGAGATCAGAGCACTGCAGACACACAGTGAATTTTGGGGCTGCTCACATCTGCAGATGATTAAAGAGATGCTGCCACTTTCCATGTGAAATGAGGAATTGAAAAGGATAAATTAATGCTTGTACTGAAAAGAATTCTTTCCCCTCAACAAGTCCAAAATGCTCCTCAAGAAGGGTTTAATGGAGGGAGCATCCTGCTGGAGCCTGSAAGCTGCAGCCATCTGCAGCTTTAATAATAATTAAAAGGTTGATTTTAACAATAATTTAACACCTTGATTATTCCATCCAGTTTGCTCAGCTAATTAGTGAGGAAATGGGAATTGCTCAGTGTTAGGTGGGACTGACCTCCACCTGGCTGTGTTTCAGCCTGGGTTTCCTATTCCTTTTCTTTAACTATAATGTTAAATATGAAAAAAATGAGGCCAATCTAGTTAAAAAATGGGAGTTCTGAAGGGGGAACATGTGATCTGGATGTCACAAAACTTTGCTCTGCTCTGGCCTTGCCAGAGTCTGTCCACAAGCACAGAAATGCAAATCATCTTCTACCTCAGCACAAACAAGAAGAATGAGAARTCYAATCTGAGTGATTATTTTCAGCCTGTAATCCCATTCTTATCACACTGAAATWGATTTGTGTATTGAAGCTGCTTTGSAGTTTCTCCCTAATTTTCACCAGTGGAGGCCTGTTCAAAACTCAGGCTGCTCTAACCCAGGAGCTGCAGCAGTGCCCATCCAGAACACAGCAAAAATGGGGCTCACCCTAATTTTGGGGGATAAAATTCCCAGAGGAATTTTTGCTCCATATTCTTAGAACCACAATAAAACAATGAATATTCYTATGTCTCTGCTTTTTTATTGTCTTAGCTTTGCCTGTAAAGGGAAACATAGGCAATTTTTGGGTGGTCTTAATTATTATTAGACATCTAATCCAGAAGATAAGAAAATGAATAGAAAAGAATKTGCTTTTGTTCTTCTGATGGTGCTTCCTGATCAAATAATTAAATTGAGGAGCAAAGTGGAAATGGATATGTTCTGTTAGTTGTGCCAAACAAAATTCTGCTCAGCTGAAGTCCAAGCTGTGTTCTGATGCATTTATCTTGGTGGCATCAAGCAATTCAGTCTAATTTTAGTTTTTCCAAAGAGTCCTGGTGTATTTTAAACATCACTCACAAGAGAGATGCCTCAAACAAGGAGAGGGGAAAAAGAATCCATTTCTTCTTTCATAAAATCTCCTACTCTCCTTGATTAAAGAGCAGGAAATKAATTAAGGAAGCAATTGATTTCTACAGGTTAACACAACTAATGGCATGCTCTGTTAAACCCCAGAAAAGTGAATATAAGTTTATTCTTCTCATTTCATGCATGAAATCAATGTTTTCATCTTGCTTGGCACAGGCTTTCAGGGGCTTATTTCAAGTCTATTTATTGGATCAACAATTCTGTAATCAACAGTMGTGTCCCTTTCCTCTGCTCACTGATTGTAATGATGGGTATTTAGTGAAATTTTATGGGATTCGAGTCTTCCAGRGATTTTGATGGACATCTTTTGTCAAAACTGAGTGGTAACATCAATCAGCTTTCCACATTYTTGGGAATTCAGATTTCCATCACAYACAGCCCACTTACTTTTGTTTTCAGGAGCTCAGCTGGTGTTCTTATGGTAAAATCTTTCAAATCTACTCATACCTGAAGTGTCAAAACAATGCCACAATCTATCTATACAATTTTCATTTTTCCTCGTAAAATTGGGCATCTGCTCATGTGCATTTAAATCTCTCTCTCTCTCTCTCTTTCTCTTCCAGTGATCCGAGCAAAAATCTCCAGTGAAAAGGTGGTTCCTGCCAGTGATGATCCCCTTGATAGCCACAAAATGATCCGGTATGAAATCAAACAAATAAAGGTACATGGAACCACTCAGCTTTTTTGTAGTTCAATGCTGATAACCTCTGCATATTTCAGCCCAAAACAATTGACCCCAAAACGCTGGGAAAGCTGGAAAAGGCTCCAGCTGCCCCCACAGTTAGACCCAGATGAATAAATCACAGGAGGGATAAAAAAAAAAAAAAA
>JACDOX010000280.1:257734-285958 GCA_014549065.1 Cardinalis cardinalis | reverse complement strand
CAAGCTTCACATTTATAACACCTGCTCAGGCAGGAGCCCTGGGCTGTGGGTGTTACTGAGCCTGTTCTGTCAGAGATTTCCCCTTTTTGAGGGTTCAAAACCTGCCCTCTCCACAAGCTGAGAACTCCAGCTGCCCATCTGGTGCTTCACGGGAGCTGAAACAATGCCCAGATGCTCTGGGCAGTGTGTTACACCCACCCAGAGGAGATGGAACTCTCTAGGAGCTGAGAAATGGGAAACCTTGGATGGTTGAACACTTCTTCCACTTGTCTGTCATTTAAAAAAAAAMCACTTTCAGCTGAGATTTAACTCATCTCTGGCCACTCTAAGGGTGGGCTCATCTTAAAAGTGAAGAAATTCCATGAAATAAAAAAAAAAGCACTCTTCCTCTGGATGTCCAGCTATAAACTTGCCTCCTTCCAAATGCATTAATGAGGATCAGAATTTGTGACTGAAGTTCCTGGAGTTAATTTTTCCATTTTTCTGGTGTGATCTCAGAGCTCACCAGGGCTGGAGGCCTCTGCCGTGGGATTTTCCCTTTCCATGCACAAAGGGAAGGTCCCTTTGCCCCACAGAGACCTGCACAGGGTCCCTGGAGGGTCTGCAGGCTTGGTTTGCATTATGGGCTGGTTATGTTACAATTTTAGGGATTTAACAAAGAAAATGACACAGAAAAACCAAAAACCAAAAAAACAAAAACAAAAAAAAMCACCCCAAAACAAAACAAAGAAATTTATTTCTTCATCTCTTCAAATGGCACCAGGAAAAATGACCTGAAGTCCATTTYYAGGCTGAAATATCCATTTTCAGGCTGAAATATCCATTTTCAGGCTGAGGCTCAGAAATGTGGCTGCTCATTCCATCAGGGCAGAGTTATCTTGTGAGAGTGAGAGATGAAGCACAAAGAGGGGTCCTTGGAGGCCAACAAACTGAGACACAAACACCTGAGACCCTTCAGAGGGAGGAGGAATGGAGCAGCTCTGGGGAAAGAGCTGGAAGGACACATTTGACACGTTCTCTGTGGGAGTCAATCAACTTTGGCCAAGATTTTTCACAATATCTGCACTTTAAACACAGTGTCTGTACTATATTTTAATATTATATTACTGCATTTCTGATGATACTATTATTATTATTATAATTATTCCCTGGGAAGCATCTCTGTTACCTTTCTGTGCCCTCCATGTGCTTCCTTGTTGAGGTTGGTGAACATTTCCTCTCTTCCACTGGAGCAAACCCTGAATGCCTTTCCAGAGGGCTGAGTTCACACAGGTTTGATTCCTCACAGGAGGATGGAGGGGAGCAGACCCTGCCTGCAGCTGACACCCTCCTCTGCCAGCAGGAGCTGACACACAGCTCTACACATTGTGTTTTTAGGCTTACAAGCAAATATTGTATTCAAAATCAGCAAACATTATTTTAACCAAAAGTATGTGTACTTATAGCAATTAAATAGAAYTACTCTCAATATGCTTTTGCTTTGTGTAATTAGTCAAAAAACTTATTTTATAAGTTGTAACATTAAGTTCTTAGTCTACTAGCTAAAATGTGAGCTGATCAYATTCCCTTTATCATAACTATGTGATGAAATTAATGCTAAAAAATAAAACAAAACACGTTCCTAGCAGTCCTGTCCTATTTGTAATTTGTGCACAGCCCCCAGCCAACAATACCCAGACCTTGACACTGCCCCTGAAGGGGGAAACAGCTCCTACAAATCAGTCTGGGCACACGAGCAGAGGGCAGGGGAGGTGGGAGCTGGAACAGAACTCGGTGCTCCTCCAGTGGTTTTCATCAGTGATGAAGAGAGAGAGACGGGGATTTGGTGTGATGGTCGAAAAATCCCAATTTATTGTGGAGTACAACTGCTTCTGGGAAGACTAGTAATGTTTTACTACAGGGATTGGGTCAATCATCACATAAACAAATTTATACATTTTAGACATCTCTTGCTTGCAGAAGTCTGATGTAATTTTGTTTTTCCTGGTAAACCTCTCTTGTGGTGGTGTTTGAGAKTCCCCAGGATGAGGTGAGAGATGAGAATATTGACTCCATGTTTCAGAAGGCTGATTTATATTATATTATATTATATTATATTATATTATATTATATTATATTATATTATATTATATTATATTATATTATATTATATTATATTATANTTATATTATATTATATTATATTATATTATATTATATTATATTATATTATATTATATTATATTATATTGTATTATATTATATTATATTATATTATATCATATCATATCATATCATATCATATCATATCATATCATATCATATCATATATAATATGCTAAAACTATATTAAAAAAAAAGAAACATCAAAAAGTTAAAAAAATAATAATAAAGAACCTGTGACAAACTCAGAGCTTGACACAGCTGGCTATGATTGGTCATCAAGTAAAACCAATTTACATGAGACCAACCAAAGATGCCCCTGTTGTTAAACCACCTCTAGACTACATTCCACAGCCATCAAATAGTTATTATTTACATTTCTTTTCTGAGGCTGCTCAGCTTCTCAGGAGAAAAACCCTAGCGAAAGGATTTTTCAGAAAATATGTCAGTGACACCCTCTGATTGAATCTTCTTGCAATCTTGATTGAATGCTCAAAGCTCTGTTGGCTCTTGCCAAGGCAYCCTGCTACCAAATCTCTTGGGCTAATAAGGTCCAAAATCCACCATCTGTGTTGTGTCCCCATGTCCCAGTGGTTTCCCAGCAGCACCCACAGCCCAAGGCAGCACAGCGGGACTGGGAATGCCAGGACCATTTCCATGGACCTGCATGGTGAGTTTTGTGCCTCAGGGAGGTGTTCCTGAGGCTTTGCAGGGCTCTCATCTCCCAGGTGAGATCTGCCCCTGGTGCATTTCCCCTCAAGCCCTGCCAGGATCTGCAGCATCTCCCCCTTGCCTTTGGCCACCGCTGACATTTCCTCACCTCCTTCCCCTCCTGCTCCCTCCTCACCCTCTGGGGTTCTGGCAGCACCTCCTGAGATGGAGCTGCTCAGCCCTGGGGCTGTGCTGGCCCTTCCCAGAGCGATTTGGGCTGTCTGCTCCAGCTACCCAGAATTTCCAAGGGCATTTCTGGGCTCCAGCACCTCCCCTGCAGCATGAGAACTGCAACCCGAGAGGCACAGCTCTCCCACTAACCACCATGTCATTAACTGCTGGAATATTTTCACATTAGAATTACAGCTGATGAGATTCAAGCCATTAAGAGCTTCTACAGGATGCAAAAAAAAAAAAAAAAGTCTTAAATAAAAACCTCATGCCCTTGGAAGAGCTGCATGAACTTGCTTACAAATTAGCAGAGTGCATCCATGGGAGGAAAAAAAAATGTTTTCTACAACAGTTGGAAAACAGGATTTAAAAAAAATCCCAAACAACCAGAAAATGGTCACAGTCAGAGACATAAAAACATCTCCTAGCCTGCAGGGTTGGGCAAGAAGGCATCTGGCAAGGAGAGACACCTTGGCTGGTGGAAGAGGCACTGACAAAATGCGTAAACAGTGAGGGAAGCGAGATTTAAGGAAGATGTGAAGATTAATTTAAGGAAAACAGCCTATGAGCATACAAGGGTACAACACAGATCAAGAGATGCCTGGTATACAAGAATAAGCTAAAGGTAATCCCATGAGGCCTAGATCCAGAGGCCTTCTGGAGCCCTTTATTTGGAATGAAAATTTAGAGAAGGAAACAAGTTGATGGAAATGAGAGGCTCTGGGGACTCCTTCCTGGGTGCTCTTCCAGCAGTGAGAAAATGCTGAATGAAAAAATACTTTATTCCACTGCTATGGGAACAGGGAGTTCAGTGATCTGAGCAGGGAAACATTTGTGCTGTTGTTTATTTTGATGGCCTTGAGCTCAAGCACTCCTCAGAAGGGTTTGGGGCTCACGGCAACAGGAGGAGATTTTCTTCTTTGTGGGGTTTTTACAGATGAGGTCCAGTTCAAATAGGAGGTTTCCATAAAAATACTGAGTTCAGTGAAACTTGTAGACAAAGGAATCAATCATGGATTTCCAGGGTGGATTTCCAGGGTGGGTTTTCAGATTGGGTTTTCATGGTGGATTTCCACGGTGGGTTTTCAGAATGGGTTTCCAGGGTGGGTTTGAGGGTGGATTTCCACAGTGGAAATTTCCAGGGTGGATTTCCAGGATGGAGATTTCCAGGGTGGAGATTTCCGTGCTGGAATTCCAGTGTGGATGTCCAGGGTGGATTTCCAGTGTGAAGATTTCCAGGATGGAGATTTCCGTGTTGGAATTCTGTAGTGGATTTGCATGGTGGGTTTCCAGGGTGGAGATTCCAGGGTGGAGATTTCCAGGGCGGATTTCCATGTTGAGATTCCACGGTAGAGATTTCCATGGTGCATTTCCAGGGTGGATTTCCCTGGTGGATTTCCATGGTGGAGATTTCCAGGGTGGAGATTTCCGCACTGGAATTCCAGTGTGGATTTCCCTGGTGGATTTCCATGGTGGGTTTCAAGGGTGGATTTCCAGTGTGAAGATTTCCAGGATGGAGATTTCCGTGTTGGAATTCCGTAGTGGATTTGCATGGTGGGTTTCCAGGGTGGAGATTTCCAGGGTGGATTTCCATGTTGGGATTCCAGGGTAGAGATTTCCATGGTGCATTTCCAGGGTGGATTTCCCTGGTGGATTTCCATGGTGGAGATTTCCAGGGTGGTTTTCCAGGTTGGAACTCCAGGATGTAGATTTCCAGGGTAGAGATTTCCCTGCTGGGTGTCCATGGTTGATTTCCAGGGTGGATTTCGAGGGTGGGTTTCCAAGGTGGGTTTCCATGTTGGAATTCCATAGTGGGTTTCCAGGGTGGAGAGTTACATGGTGGGTTTCTAGTGTGGATTTCCAGGGTGGGTTTTCATGGTGAGTTTACAGAGTAGATTTCTAGAGTGGGTTTCCAGGTTGGGTTTCCAGGGTGGGTTTTCAGAATGGGTTTCCAGGTTGGATTTCTAGGGTAGGTTTCCAAGGTGGGTTTTCATGGTGGATTTTTATGGTGGATTTCCATGCTGGATTTCCATCGTAGATTTACAGTGTGGATTTCCAGAGTGGAGATTCCCAGGGTGGATTTCCAGGGTGGGTTTCCATATTGGAATTCCATAGTGCATTTCCATGTTGGAGATTTTGAGGGTGGGTTTCCAGGGTGGATTTTCAGGGTGGAGATTTCCATGTTGGGTTTCTATGTTGGGTTTCTATGGTGGATTTCCAGGGTGGGTTTCCAGGGTGGGTTTCCAAGGTGGGTTTCCCTGTTGGAATTCCATAGTGGGTTTCCATGTAGGGTTTCCAGGGTGGAGATTTCCATGGTGGGTTTCTATGGTGGGTTTCCAGGGTGGGTTTCCAGGATGGGTTTCCATGTTGGAATTCCATAGTGGGTTTGCATGTAGGAGATTTCCATGGTGGGTTTCCAGGGTGGAGATTTCCATGGTGGGTTTCCAGGGTGGGTTTCCCTGTTGGAATTCCATAGTGGGTTTCCATGTAGGGTTTCCAGGGTGGAGATTTCCATGGTGGGTTTCCATGGTGGATTTCCAGGGTGGAGATTTCCATGGTGGGTTTCTGTGGTGGGTTTCTAGGGTGGATTTCCAAGGTGCAATGCCACTCCTCAGACACCACCAGCCAGCTTCTGCTAGGCCCAGCAGGGAAAGCCAGAGGACTCCTTGGGGTGGCTGATACCCAAACATGAATTTCACAGCATTTTAAACTGAGCCACCCACTAAAAACACCTCAGAGAGCAGGGGTGGTGCTCTCACACCCCAAAAAGAAACCAGGACACTTGGCATCCATCTCAGAGCTGAGGATGGAAGTGGAATATCCAGGAATGCCAGAGGGGAATGCTGCTGGGAGCTGTGGAGGTGATGTGGGAGAGCTGCACAGGAGGAGAGGAGAGGATGGGGTGGGGATTGCCCTGGTGGAGCCATCACMACAGGAGGGATTTTCCTGGATGGGTGACAGATTCCTGTGTCAGGAAGGGGAGTCTCACCCYCCTGATCCTCCTCAGCTCTGAGTCACCACAGGCACACTGTGGAGGAGCAGATATAGCCTAGATTTCAACTGAAAAAATGATTTTCTGAGATAATTTAATAGAGAATATAACACACAGGTTTCCTTTGTAATTATATATTAAGATTGCACAAGAAATCAAACTTAATTTTCATAATCTGGCCTTCAGGTGTGGATATTTGCCTTAACCAAGCACAAAAAGAGATTCTGAGTCTGTACTGTAGCAGAACCAGCAGATAATACAAAGGACTTGAACCCCAGCTTTACAGTTCTGCTTTGAATATTAACTTACAGCTTCTGTTTGAGAAGAGTTTTTCTCACTAGAAGGTAAGAAACAGTTAAAAAGTCCATTTGAAWTTCCTGCCTCTAGAAATGTCCAATGCAATGAAACTCTGTAATGGATGTTCAAGAGCTCCCACTGCTGCTTTTTAGTGCAGAGGAGAACAGGGCAGWGTGGCAACAACATACAACAAAATTCAGGAATGCAGTCAAAAATTCTATTTTTGCTTTAGATTATCCTGATRGCAGTAAATGCTGGTCAAAGCAAAATACTGCCATACTCAGTTTATATATAAAGCACTTGAGAGTGCACGCAAGGATTGAAAACTACAGAGCTGAGAGAATTACTGGCTGTGTGGAATAGAAAAATCATCACCACACTGAGATTTATTTATTATTTAAGGATCTCTGACTTTTTTTTTTTTTAAACTAGGAATTTCAAGTGACCTTACTTATTTTAGGAAAGCAAAATCAGCAGGGAAGGTTGGAATATTCCTTTCCTATTCCAAGACTAGATTAAACTAAACCAGTTCTATAAAGAGGTGCAAAGAGCAAACACACTACTAGGTTTAATGCATTTAGATTTCTAGTTATGCATTTAAACTTGTAGTTTTATTTATGAATTTTGCTCCAGTTCAATGCTYAAACTTGGTCTTAAATTGTCTTTTGCCCAAAAAGCTCACAATGCTTTCACCTTCCTTCTGACACAGTTTTGTGAATTTACTTTCAGCTCTTGCACRACAAATCCATCAAAATGTTTTGCTCAAAAACAAGGCAAGGAGGACAAAATCTTCACAGTGACAGACAATTAAAACAGGTTTTATCCCGGTTTTTATGCAGGTTTTCTGCTCTTAAGAAAGTTCTGCTTGAAGGAAAAGCACCTGGAGATGCACAGGGCCTCTGCCTTCACTTGAAATCTATAAATCCAATGCCCCTCTGTAAATCCAAAATTCCTATGGATAAAGGCCACGGACCTGGCCACCGGGGCAAATATTTGCTGTTTGGCTCGTGGAATTTGATTCAGAGACTGCCACACATCCCAAGGGGCTGCCCTAGCCCTGCCACCCATGTCCTGGTGTCTGGGAGCAGCCCTGCCCTGCCTGGGACAGAGGGAGCTCCTGCTGCAGCCCTGGGCAGGGAGAGGGAATTCAGCATCTCCCTGCAGTGACAGGGCAGGACAGGGTCCCTGCCCCCTCTGCCTTCACCTGCCAGGGAGATCAGTCTTGCCAGAGTGGCTGGAACAGAGAGTTCAGTGCTGGCCCCAGGTTTGATCTAGTGGAACCCATAAAACTGACTGAAATACCAAATCCGAGTGTCCCCAAGTGTCTTCCCTCTCTGAGCTGCATCCAGATTGCAGGGCAGCATTCTCCAGCCTTGACCTTTAGGAAAATCCCCTCTGGCATAGAAAAGAGAGCAATAACCAGCCAAATTCTATCCCATTGCTCAGCATTATTGTACAAATCTGGCTTTTGCTAACGAGCGCAGGATTTTCTTACAGTGAAATAAACATTTAGAATTTCCTTTTTTTAAACCCAACATGGAATAGCACTGAAAATCTCCCAGATTTACAGCAAATAGGTTTTCAAAATGCCTCTTTTCTTGCACACATTCTTTTTTTTTTTTTTGTGTGGTTTGCTCTCCAGAAGATGCTTTGACACAAAATTGAATCTCCTCTGCGTGGCTGTGTCTCCCATTAGCATCGCTTCAATAATTTGTGTCAACAGGAAGCTGGAAGGAACAGAGCTCATCTCTTTTTTTTCTGCTCCTCCCTGCAGAGTCCTGACAAATGTCCTGCCAGTTCTCCAATCTGTTGCTCAAGATTTTTAAAGTATAACTGGGAGTGGAAAAAGCACAAGAGAGCAACTTGGAGCAGCGGCACAGAGGAGAAAACAAGGTGGGGAAGAGCACTGGAAAGCATCAAATAGCAAGAAAGGGCAGTTAAAACAGACCTTCCAAGAAAGCAAGGTAAAAATAGAGAAGTTAAATGTCCAGTTAGAGCAGGAAGRTGAAGACAGATAAGCAGAAAAGCATCTGCACAAGAAATGCAAAGCAGAACACGGCACATGAAGTCAGAGTTGTGTAAGCTTGGCAAGAGGAGCAAACCAAGGAAAATATCAACAAACTTGCAAAGCAGTGTTTGGCTGGCTGCTCCCAAACTGAAGGAAAAGAAACAAACAACAACTGTGAGATTTCCAAAACTACCAGGTCTGAGAATAAAAGCCATACCCTGCCTTCCCTCACAAGGGCTGGGGCTGAGCAAGGAGGGAAATTTTGGCATAACTGAGTGTTCTGTGGCACTGCTTTAACATTTAAAAGCCCTGATAACAATAAATTCCTCCAGTGGGGCAGAGTGGGACATCTGAAGATGTTTCAGCYCAAATGGGTTCCCCCCTGGAGCTCTGTGTGAGGAACAGCAGGACCTCCCAGCTCTCTTCACACACTCCCAGGTATCTGTGCCTCCCTCTCTGCCAGCTCTGGCCCTTCCTGGCTGCTCCCTGTGTTCCCCCATCCCGGGAGTGCTGGAGCAGAGGGCCAGGGGTGCACTTGGATGGGGCCAAGCTGCTCAGCACCAGCTCCCACCCCTGCAGAGCCAGCCTGGGACAGCCCTGCCCGAGCTCAGCTCTCCTGGGCTCCCCAAATCCCCCAGGGACCCCCCTAAATACAGACCCTCCCACCGCCCTGGCAAGAGCCAGCGRGGGTCACAGAGCTCACAAATGAGCCTTGTGCCCCTCCTAAAGCAGGGTGAACGTGTGAGTGGGGCAGCAGCAGACCCCTGAATGCCCAGAGCAGCCCTGCACCTCCCAGGAGAACAGATGTGCAGCCAGCTGCAGGGGCTGGGGTGCTTTTCCTCTGCCCTAAGGGAACCAGAGCTGCCCTGGTGGAACTGGGCTGATTTTGGGAGGGTTTCCTTCCTCTTCAGCCATGCCCAGCTGCTGTGCACAAGGGCAGCAGCTCTGGAGGGTTTAGCACTGTCAGAAAGAAGCTGGAAGCACCAGCCCAGCCCCTGTAATGCCTGTATTTGTCACATCACAGCCAGACTGTGAAATAAAAAAGAAATAAAATAGAAATAGAAATAAAACCCAACCCTTTATTCCATCTGCAGCAGCCTTGGACATTGAACCTGCTGCCCTTGACAATTAAATCAGAATTTGCCTCTTTGGTGTCACTCAACTCCACCTTCCTGCCCGACTCCACTTACCAGCAAGCTGTGGGGTGGGCAGGGAATAAACTGGGGTGTTCCAAAAATACTGCAGCCCATCACCAATATCTGAAACTGAAGCTAAAATCCAGCAGAGTTCAATTGAAGGAAACCTTCAGATTCACATCAATCATTACAAGAATGATTGAAATAGATGGATGCAGGAAGAATTTTTTTTTAATTCAACACAGGATACTGGCAAATCACATTTTGTATATTTTAATACATGTTTTTTGGTTGTTTCTTTAAATATTATTTTAAATGTTTAGATATTATATTTTATTTTTAATAGTAATAATATTAATATAATATAATATAATATAATATAATATAATATAATATAATATAATATAATATAATATAATATAATATATTGTATTCTTTTTAAAATTTTAAAAATATTATTTTAATTATGAAATTATTTAAATTACATTATTATTATGTCATAATTAAAATAATGGGATTCACCTAATGCTGCAAGCTCTGATATCACCACCACATTTTGCAGTTCCTTCTGGCCTCCACAATTACTTCACACACCTCCATGGAACCACAGACTCATCTGGGTTGGAAAATCCCTCTGGAATCACCCAGACCAGGAACTAACCATGAACTTCTAAGTCCACCACTCACCCTTGTCCTTAAGTTCCACATCCACGTGGAATTTAAATCTCAAATCCCCCCAGGGACAATGACATCATGTGCTATGAGAAAGTTTGCATAAAGCTCCTAAGCCTCAGTTAAGGGAAGCYTCCCTCATTTCCTGAATGACATTTTCTAAAGGAAGACAGATAATTTAAATGATATCAAATATTAACTTTGGATTAACTTTTCCCTTTCATAAATGCTTYACAGCAGGATCTGCACCTCATTAAACATGAGTAAAGCTGTGAGGAGAATGGGGAATCCTACAAGGACAGTTGATGTTTTTGCCTCACCTTAACTCAGTGTAGCTGTAAATTGAACCAGGTAAAATTCTAATCTTGTTTGATGGGGTTATTTCATGCCCAAGACAATTCCTTTGCCACATGACCCTGCACTGAAACTTTCTAAYGTTTTTATAATATTTCTTCAAGGASGG
This sequence comes from Cardinalis cardinalis, assembly GCA_014549065.1. Lineage (NCBI taxonomy): Eukaryota > Metazoa > Chordata > Aves > Passeriformes > Cardinalidae > Cardinalis > Cardinalis cardinalis. The sequence goes on along the minus strand of JACDOX010000280.1, from coordinate 275,367 downwards.
CACGAACCTTAAAAYRGTTCCTCCAYAGTTCTGTGTGAGCTCAGTAATGAAGAACTCAGCCTTTATTTATAAAAGCCACGCTTTCCCCCAGCTTTCTGCCATCCTTACCAGCATTTAAGTGAAATCCATSTCGAGGCAGGGCCATGAATTTTCCATGAGCTAAGAGCTAAGTGTTATCACAGGAGTGAAATAAGCCGAGCGCTGKAACAACCCCTCACTCTGGACACGTTTCAGAGCACAAACATCTCCCCACACACTCATCCCAACGTTTCCTTCCACCTGGCTGCTCACAGCCCAGCTTCTCACCGGGCTGTGCAGCGCTTTGAGCTCCTGCTGTGCATTTGGAGGAGCTGTGCATGCCCTGACACCAGGGAATACAAGCTTTAATTCCTGCTCCCARTACATCCCTGGCCATCGTCCCACCCACCTGTGACCGTGTTCACAGAGGTCTGAGGATGAGGGAAGAGACGAGGATCTGACTCCATGTTTCAGAAGCCTGATTTATTATTTTATTATATATATTATATTAAAACTATACTAAAAGAATAGAAGCAAGGATTTCATCAGAAGGCTAGCTAAGAATAGAAAAGGAAAGAATGATAACAAAGGCTTGTGGCTTGGACAGAGAGACCAAGCCAGCTGACTGTGATTGGCCATTAATTAGAAACAACCACATGAGACCAATCCCAGCTGCACCTGTTGCATTCCACAGCAGCAGATAACCATTGCTTACATTTTGTTCCTGAGGCCTCTCAGCTTCTCAAGAGGAAAAATCCTAAAGAAAGGATTTTTTCAGAAAATATCGTAACTACAACAGCCCACCTTTCAATGAGGCACCTCAGATCAAACACAAATTTGTTCACTGCCTATTGGTAAGTGCACAGAAAGCCAGGCTACAAAAAGAACTTTCCTGTAAAATTAAGGGCAGGTGCTGCAGCTTGTGGCACAGAGTGTGAATCTGCCTCAGAGCTGAAAAGATGTTCTACATCTGGAGCTGTGTGTTCCTGAAACACCAAACACCTGACACAGTGAAGAGCAATAATTTAAAGCCCAAAGACCTTGTACATTGAGTTCTAACTCTCATTTTATTTGGGAGCCCTTTTATGATCAGTCTCACCTCCGTGACTTCCCCTCCTACAGACCTCCACTACTCCTACTTTTGCTCTGATACAAGGAAGCCTCATTGCCCATGGCTAACTCAATGATCTCCCATCCTTTTAAGGCCCATTCCACTGCAAACCCCCTTTTTTCCCCTGCTGTTATCAAAGCTGTAATTCCCTTCTGCYCCTCCACATTTCACCTGCAGGAAAGTCAATCTATTTCTCATGAATTAATAAAGATTATTACTTATGGCTTTTTGTAGCGTTCTGCTTCTCCTTTTTCCATGGGGCTTTTGCACTTGAAATGTTTGCAGAGAGGAGCAGGAGTCAGCACTTCCACACARATATCAGGGCACTGGTGTTGCCAAGGGGATTGTGCAGGAAGAAATCCCTGCCATGCTCTCAAGAGGGGGTTAATTGATGCCAAATCCAAGCATGGCCATGGCACAGTGRATTTTACCCTTAATTTTAGCAGGCAGCAGCAGACTGAGGAGTGCATTCCCAGGCATCCACAACAATTTTCAGCAGGGATTTCAGCCAGGCAGGGAGCRCACACCAGATTGGTCCAACCAAACAAGGCAGATGATGATGTTGGCAAAACCAACAGTGCCTGGATTCTGCTGCAACRTCTGAGCCATGAAGTTGGCTGAGCTAAGGGATTTTTACCCCTCAGGATATCTGAAAATACTCTATAAAGGTATTCTGAAATGCCTKTATAGAAGCAAAGAATATCCTGAGTTGGAAGGGACCCACAAGGGGCATTGAAGTCGAACTCCTGACCGCACATCCCAAAAATCCCCCCATGGGCCATGAGTTTTTGCATTGTTGTCCTCTCTCAAATCTGATGAAGATTTTGTGCTGCTCTGGGGTATACACAGAGGTCTCTACATCTCCCAGCACCACCACCAGCACAAGGCAAGATATTCAAGTTAAAAAGCCAAATAGAGCTCCTGGTGTCTGTACAGAAATTATTTYTGTGCTCACACTCCTCACTAGAACCCATATTAAGGGCAATGATAAAATGATAAAAACACAGATATGGCAGTCTGTAAGGAGGAATTATTCCTTACTTTTTATTGCATATAAATGCTACTGGCTTTGCCTCCCCACCCAGTGAACCAAAGCACTGGGAAATGCCACACAGCTGGAAAATGGGATGCACTAAAATAAAGAATTCAGCAATGTACAGTGTGCACTGAGAAGTTGTAAATGCTCTATCAATTATTTATTCCCCCCCTGCAGCAGTTTACTGCAGCATAAAAGGATAATAAAATGAGCTGCAAGAGGTATATGTTAAAAACTGCTGACAGTTGTTTGGAGGGATTTTCATAGTAAGTATTAAAAAATTAACATCTCCAAGGCAATAAAAAAGTATTGTAGTAAAACTTCCCTGCAGTGTGAAAAATATTGACAACTGTTCTTTTCTTACCCAGATACCAGAGGGAAAAATGAAGTTTTGGCTATTTATGAGAAGTGGGATTTTTTAAAGTTGTTTTAGCTGTTGGAAAATGAAATTGTAGGAGCAGGAGTCAGCACCTTTTACAACAGCATACTTTAACTTGCGGCTGCTAGTGCTTAGTTCTTCACGAACCAMAAGAATCACCAAATTCCACCTCCATTTCTAGAGAACTTGTCAAGAAAAACAGCATTGGATTCTCCACTGAAACTGGCAAAGATCAGTGGCTCTCCAGGGTGCCTCAGTGCTCCGGGGGTAACTGAAAGGACCAACCCCTACCACAGAGGCACAGGGTTATGAAAAGGGCTTTCAAACGAGGAAACGAGTCCCTTCAGATGGCCTTGCAAAAGCAAAGCCCCAAAAATTTCACAGGAATGAGGAAAACACTGGCTAGAGCCTGTTCAAATTATGTTCAAAACCACAAATATGAGAAATATTCTTAGCTTGCTTTTCCCAGACAAATTGTGAATAAACACTCTTTCCTCACTTGAGGAAGCGTGTTAGCAGTGGGAGGCATTCCGTTGGATGCCTCACTTATTTCTCTATTTGTACTACAAAGATTTTTGCTCTCTGTCTCCACACTGGCTCTTTGAAAAAAAATATTATTGAAATATCTTGGTTTGGTTTTTAATCCTTCCACTATTTCATTGCTCAGCGAGGGAAGTTTGATAACCAACGTTCATGAAGGGGAGTGAAACATGCAATGCAGCAGCTGAAATGCCAGGCCCGGGAAATTTCCAGGTGCAGTGATTTAACTTTTATGTTTTTAAATCCAGCTTAGGATTTAGCTTTTATGTTTTTCAAATCCTGTACTGCATTAGGGTATAACTTCAGAACTCCAGACAGAGTGCTGGTGACTGTCTTCAGGTTTTGGTCAGACACAACAATTCCTCACAAGGCCTGGGAATCAAGGACACCTCACTGCCTCAGGCCCYAAAAAGTATTACCAAAAGTGATTTGGGGGAAGCAAACTGGGGGTAAATGACTTAATTACCTGCAGTTCTAATTGGAGCATTAACCCCTGATCTGTGAATGACCAAACTGATAATTGTGTGACAAACTCGTGCCCATCGCCCACTGTTGGGAAGGATGAAAGTTTGACAAGAAAGTCTCACAGATGTGTGTGTGCTTGGCAGAAAGACTTCTAAATGTAGAGTTTGATGTAAGAATAGAGATGGAAGCAAGTTTTGATAGAGAAGAAAAGAATTGCTGAGCCAGTCTGACTAGATAGCTAAGAAGGCAAAAGGTGTGTTAGTTAGAAAGAGTTTTTATGACTTAGAGCAAAAGATAAACTTACTTCAAATAAGATGTTTTTACTAAGCAGAAAGATAGTACAGGCAAACAAGTCAGCAAAGTTGCAAGTAGAAAAAAGGTCTCAGAATTTTCCACTGCAAGAAAACTGAAAAACAACTTCTAGCTTCAACTGTAATGTGCTAACTTTTAGTGATTGGAGAATAGTAACATGAATATGGTAATTAYAGYAGTTATGATAGGSTATAGATAATAGTTAAGGTATRGATTGGTTCTRCTGTATGAAGATGCYCAGCAAAGAAAAGTAAATAATGCATTGTAACCAAAACCAAAGGGTCTCCAGGCCTGCCTGCAGCTGGAGCTGACAGCTGTGGGCACAGCTCTGTCACCCACMGCCCTGGGCTGCTGKSACACCTTGRATACAATAAACTGCATTTTGYRTACAATAAACTGCAYTTTGGATACAAYAAACTGCATTTTGGGTACAATAAACTGCACTTTGGGTACAATAAACTGCATTTTGGAGAGCCCCTGGAGTCCCACATCCCTCATTTCAGCTCTTACAGCCCACCTTGGGKGCAGCCTCTGGAGGCTGTGGCTGCCCMAGCTGTGCCTGCTGAAGGCTTTCATAAATCCCYMCTTTATTCTCTGAACCTCGCCTGGCCTCTGCTCTAGGTCCCCCAAGGGCAGCAGCAGCAGCACTCACCACCCAGGGCTTGTCACAGAAGTTGTAGATGGACTCGAGGGAGTTGACGCTGGGCACGCCCGCGTACTGCATGCCGATGATCAGGTTGCGGAAATCCTCGTTCTCCGCCATGCTGTACGAGTGCTGCCGCACCAGCACGAAGTCAGGCCGGAATGACCTGCCAGAAAACATCCACACTCATGAGAATCCACCAGCAAACTGGGTCTCCTGCTACAGCAAGGTGTGCAGAGGGGGGGAAATGGCTGGTGGGGGAGTAGGGAAGAACACGCGAACCAACGGGAATTAATAAAAGTTGGAAAGAGCCATAATGGCTCYATGAAAAACACTCAGACCAAAGGGAAAAAATGGAAAGGGCCATGATGGCTTCATGAAAAAAACTCAAGCCAAAGAGAAATGACAGAAGAGAAAGGGCCATGATGGCTTCAAGAAAAACGCTCWAACCAAAGGGAAATGACAGAAGAAGGGAAAGAGCCATGATTGGCTCCGTGAAGAACACTCAAAGCAAAGGGAAATGATAAAAGGTGGAAAGAGCCATGATGACTTCATGAAAAACACTCAGACCAAAGGGGGAAAATGGAAAGAGCATTGATGGCAAAATGAAAACACTAAACCAAAAGGAAATTATAAAAGATGGAAAGAGCCATGATGGCTTCATGAAAAACACTAAACCAAAAGGAAATGATAAAAGATGGAAAGAGCAATGATGGCTTCATGAAAAACACTCAAACCAAAGGGAAATGATAAAAGATGGAAAGAGCAATGATGGCTTCAAGGAATACACTAAACCAAAGGGAAATGATAAAAGGTGTGGAAAGAGCCATGATGGCTCCATGAAAAACACTCCAAGCAAAGGGAAATGATAAAAGATGGAAAGAGCCATGGTGGCTTCAAGGAAAACACTAAACCAAAGGGAAATGACAGAAAACGGAAAGAGCCGTGATGGCTTCATGGAAAACACTCAAACCAAAGGGAAAAAATGGAAAGAACCATGATGGCTTTGTGAAAAACAAACCAAAGGGAATTGATAAAAAGTGGAAAGAGCCATGGTGGCTTCATGAAAATCTGCAACACACTTGATCTGTTCAGCATCTCCTCAATATTATTTGGGTTCTATTAAGAGGAGAGAGAAATTATCACAGATTTCAGGTTGTTTTCCTGCTGACAGAAAAATCACATCCATAACCTCGAGGTATGTCCTTAGTTTGCCTTCATTTTCTGAGCAGTGACAAGCTGAACTAAAACAGGCAAAGGCCTCTGCCACAAACTTGGGCTTTTGGGGAACAAATTTTTTTTTTTTTTTCACAGTTATTGTCAGGCTGTTTTAAGGACAGTAAGGGATGAAGCAACCCCATTGCTGGCAAATGGAATCACACCATAATGGAGAGAATTACAACTGGACTTTTAATCAAGAGAACTGTCAAAATGAATTTTTTGGCTTACAACTGTATTTCCCCCTTTTCTCTCTGGTATCTGACCAGCATTTCCCCTGCTGCTCCCCGTGGTTCCCTGCCTATCACCCTGCACCTTTGCCAACAATCTGACACCATCCTCACCTTACTCCAACCCTCACATTTTGTTCCTGGAGAAGGTGATGGAAAATAGGAAACACAAACCAACAGAACAGAGCCTCCAGAGCAGGGRCAATTCACTCCCAAATTTGATGGTTGAAAGAGTCTTTTCTGCATTCCAATTTTATAGGGGAAGAAAGCCCAGACTAGCATGAAGATTTCACATTCCTAAAAGAGGTATAACTGCAGGGCAAATTAAATTAGCATAGTAAATTGGTGAAATTATTTACATGCCTTAAATAAATACAAGCTGTTTACTGGAGTGAGACACTCTGAAGATTACAAAATCATTCTGAATTCTCAGTCTGGTAGAAGAAAAACAACAATACAATTAAAATYCATGTTAAAATTGCTTTAGCAGTTCTGAGATCCCAGCTTGGACGCAGCAGTCCAAGTAGATTAGCTGGATTCTTGRATTTCAAATCAGAGAAGTGTTTGGGTTGGAAGAGAGCTTTTAAAGCTCATTTTCTTTTCTGGTGGAAGGCATCTAGTGGAAATGCATCTTCCCAGGATGYTCCAAACGCTGTCCAGCCTGGCCTTGGGCACTGCCAGGGATCCAGGGGCAGCCCCAGCTGCTCTGGGCACCCTGTGCCAGTGTTTTACCACTGTAAAAATAAATAAAACCCCCAAACCGGCAGGATTTGGCAAAAGCAACATTAAGGGTTTGCTGTCAAGAGTCACCAAAATGGCACTGAAACTCAATGAGCAAAACCTGTAAAGAAATCCTTGTCTTTAAGCAGAATCCCTGAAAAATATCTTCAGCACAGCCCTGAGATGCTGAGATCAAGGTTTCAAGACTTTGGAACATGGAAATTCAATTTACTGGCCCAGCATGAATGTAATACATAGAGGATTAATGATGCCTTTATCGCTGTTATATAATGAAAGGATGGGACTATTTTTGGGTTAAGAATGATTTATTATTCAGATAAATATTGTACTTTTAGAGGTTGTGAGATTTGTAAGAGTAAGTAGCTGGTAATAGTTTAAGAGTAGTTACAAGTTTTTTTGTTATAAGGTAATATATAACTTTGTAACTTAATAGATAGTTGCTATAAGGTTTATTTTGTTTTCTGACTTATTCTTTATTTAATTTTGTTGTACTGTGGATGTTTTTGTTTAATAGGTTTTTATGGGTTTTTAATAGGTTTTATATTMATATATATAGGTTTCTGTTATAATTTTTAAACTTTATCTTATTCTATTAAGCCATACACTTATATTATAAACTCTTCGCTATTTTATTAATACAGTGTTTCACTTGAGGTATATATTTTCTTGCAATTATAGAAACATAAGTTTATGATTTTTTTGTTTAATATTTTAGAATTTTATTTCTATATTAAGCTTTTTCTAAGGTTGTAGGTCAAACTCTTCAGTGTCTGTAGAAGTTTCTGTTCTTCCAATTCCCACATGCCCTCATTAAAATTGCAGACTCCTCAGTGAAAGAAAGAGGCAACTTCTATTTATTAAAATAAGGGGGATAACACATCCCAGACAGTGCTGTGGTTTCGAATAAAAGAACAGAAAGTGTCCTCTCAAAGACCAATTTAATGAAACAATTGGGGAATGGAGGGGATGTACTTTTTGAAAATTAAAAATAAAGAAATACAGTTTGCTTTCCTCCTCAAAGGAACATGATGCATTCCCATAATTGTTCTAGTTCTGTAATTAATGCTGGATGGAGTGACTGCATCCAGAAGGAGGCCAGGAGGAAAATTTTAATTGTGCCTCAAGCATCAAGATACAAAAATCTCAGCATTATGCTACAGAAAAAAATAATTTTTCATGGTATGATTTTCATTCACAAAAAGGAAATAAGTTTGTGCCTGTTAAATATTTTTCCCCCTAAACTAAACCAAACCAGCAAAATTGAAATTTCTGTGATTTTTCTAATGAATAATTTGCTCATAAGTCTGTGATACAAGGTCACKTTGGGCCTAATAATTTGTTATTATTGATAACAAATATCTCCAACTATCACAGAAACAGAGAATTCTCTCCCATCATGTCTGCACCTCCACAAGCCACATTCCCAGGTGTCTCACACCAGGTTTGAGGGAAAATTCTCAGCTTCAGGTAGTTCTATTTGGGTAAACAAATCACCCATAAAACTCTAATATTGTTATCTCATCCTCAGAGTTACCTGATAACACAAAGCTCCTTTTTTTCCAAAGACCAGCAGCACTTTTACCAACTTTTCTCATGACCTGCAGATCTTTGGAGATGTTATTTTCTGGAGGTTCCCAGCCCTCATTTTCACTGTTTTGATGGCAACTTGGCCTTGATACTTTTTAAAACACTTTTTGGAATAGTACAGAAAAGCCACCAGGGAGCAGTGATCAAGATTTCTTGGCTCCAAAACTTCCATCATTGGCTAAAAAATTCCACAACCCTAAGAAAAATCAAATCTCTTACTCTTCCAAGGAAATAATCTTGTGGGTTTGGCACAAGATCATTGTTTTTGTATTAAACTGCAATATTTTTAAAACATGCCAGAGATTAAAGAATGGGAATCTTGAAGCATAAACTTATCTTTAATATTTTTTCCTGGAGTTTTTTTTTGTTGTTGTTGTTTTGGTATWGTGGTTTGTTTTGATTTTTATTATGTTTTTGTTTGTCTGTTTTATTACATGAATGAGTAGACATATTCAAATCTTTTATTTGGAAAGATAAAGATCCAGGACATGCTTGTGTATCTCTGCCCTTAAATTCAATTTTTCAGCCAAACAACTGCTACACTTCACTTACACCTAAATGCACCAGCCAAAATAGGAGCAATTCTCACCATTTAAACAAAATATTGGATATAGTTTTGATAATMATTTTGCCAATATAATAATTTTGCTGATATAACTTTTTTAATACTTCCTTAATTTTTTCTTTTGCCCTGTTTTTTATGAGGCTGTTGATGTCCTCACTGAAAAAAACCAAAAGTTAAATTTACCCTGCCTTCCTTGGCATCATCCTTTTTAGACAAAACAGCTCTTGGGAAATGTGAGGTGTTTAAACCAAAATATTTCAAACAGGCTGAAATATTCCAGGAACTGCCCTGAGTGGGGTGTTATGACTTGGTCTGTTTCAATAGAAAATATTCCRTGTTGGAAATAAATTCTGCTATTCTGGGAAAGTCTGGCAGGCACAAAATCACCAAATTTGGGTCCTTCTGTAGCAAACATAAACCCCAAATCAATAACTCCAACTCCCAACCATGTATTCTTTATTCTGGACCTCCTTCCCTTAATAAATCCATTTTYCCCATGATTAAAATGTCAAGATGTGCCCTCCCTGTCACAAAAAGGTTGTCACAAATCAGATATTTTATTTTCTGCTCTCCCCGAGGGGCATCACTCAAAATGCACAATCACAACCAAAGCACTCAGCACCTTTCCCATGCACACATGATGCCATTTGTTGCTTTTTGCTGCTATCCCACTGAGTTTTGCTTACCTGACAACTTTTGTGCCATTTCGAATGATTTGGATATCAACTGCATAATTGCCATCAGCATGGGCTATCAAGTTGATTTCTGAAAATTCTGCCTGTGAAGAAAAGGCTCCTGTCAGTCAGTCTGGTTTATTTTACCTCTATTTTCCAACTCCCTTATTTTCAGCAYTAGGGCCCGAAGTGCTGACAATCTACATTTGAAATAAAATGAGCACCAAGAGGGCATTGATCCACCAGTATCTGTGACATTTCAAAAGGTTTTAATCCAAAGAGAGCAAAARGTAAAGAAATGTTGTGGAAATGGGTTATGAGGCAGTAGCAAGTGGATTTACTCCTCCATGTTTGTAGGGATTATATTTTTGCTTTGCACAATATTATCAAAGAGATTAATGCAGGATCAACATTGACAGAAAGTTTTGAGGAAAACAGCACAAAAGCAGTATTAAAATCACATTTTCTTATAGAATTTTGTGTCTCCTCRTGCTGCTCACCCTTTTGATTTTCTTTATGTGCATTTAATATTTTTTTAAAAAACCTGGTGCTAATGAGCAAATGTCTCCCAAAATTCTCAACTAAATATAAAATACTATAAAATAATATAAAATACTATACTATAAAATAAATACTATAATATAAAAATAAATACACTAATGTAAAATGTTATAGTATTTAATACTACATAAAAATACTGAAATACTAAATATAAAATACTATAACATAAAAGCTTTAATAAATACTAGAAAATAAATACTATAATAAATAATATAAAAATAAATATTATATTATAATATAAAATATTATTTAATACTATATATAAATATAAAGTACTAAATATAAAATACTATAATATAAAAACTATAATAAATCTAGAAAATAAATACTATAATAAATAATATAAAAATAAATACTATAATATAAAATGTTGTAGTATTTAATACTATATAAAAATACTAAAACACTAAATATAAAATACTATAATATAAAAACTATAATAAATTCTATAAAAGAAATACTATAATAAATAACATAAAATAAATACACTAATGTAAAATGTTATAGTATTTAATACTACATAAAAATACTGAAATACTAAATATAAAATACTATAATATAAAAATTATAATAAACACTGTAAAATAAATACTATAAAATACTATATAATAAATATATAGTAAGTATATAATGAATATAATAATAATAATAAAATAAATAATAGAAAAAAAAAATAATAAATAATAATAACATAATAAGTACTATAAAAATAAATACTATAATAAATAATACTGTTATAATACAATAGTACAGTAAATGGCATTAGCAGGAGGACACTGCAGTAGTTGCTGTTTGTTTGCTGGTGTGTAACAAAAGGATTGTGTGACTCAGAAACTTGCAGGCTCTCTCTGGTGAAATTCTAGCAGCACAGGAAGGGAATTCCAGGTTTACAGAAAACCACCCAAAAATGCAAAAACAAACCCCCATAAAAGTACCCAAAATTAAGCCTGAAGTAATCCAAAATCATCCAAAATACCCCAAAACCCCCAGCAGGAGCTGGACGACCTGGCCAGGGAGGGTGAGGGACCCAAAATCACCGAAATCAACCCAAAATTAACCCAAAATGCAGAAAACCACCAAGTAATAAAAAAAAACCAAACATAAAAATATGCAAAAATCACCAAAAATTATCTCAAAATCAGCCCAAAATACCCCAAAAGCCCAGGCAGGAGCTGGATGACCTGGCCAGGGAGGGTGAGGGACATAAAATCATCTAAAATCAACCCAAAATTAACCCAAAATACAGAAAACCAGCAAGGAATAAAAAAAAAACCACCATAAAGATATGCAAAAATCACCAAAAATAATCTCAAAATCAGCCCAAAATACCCCAAAAGCCCAGGCAGGAGCTGGATGACCTGGCCAGGGAGGGTGAGGGACATAAAATCATCTAAAATCAACCCAAAATTAACCCAAAATACAGAAAACCAGCAAGGAATAAAAAAAAAACCCACCATAAAGATATGCAAAAATCACCAAAAATCATCTGAAAATCAGCCCAAAGTACCCCCAAAGCTCAGGCAGTAGCTGGATGAGCTTGCTAGGGTGGGTAAAGGACACAAAATCACCTAAAATCGCTCCAAAATTAACCCAAAATACAGAAAACCACCAAGTAATAATAATAAAAAAACCATAAAGATATGCAAAAATCACCAAAAATAATTTGAAAATCAGCCCAAAATACCCCAAAAGCCCCGGCAGGAGCTGGATGACCTGGCCAGGGAGGGTGAATGACCCAAAATCACCTAAAATCAACCCAAAAGCAACCTGAAATACCCCAAAATGCAAAAAAAAACCCTCTAAAAGCAGGAAAAAAACCCATAAAAATACCCCAAATTAACCTGAAATACCTCAAAGTACCCCAAAAACCCTAGCAGGAGCTGGATGACCTTGCTAGGGAGGATAAGGGACACAAAATCACCTAAAATCAACCCAAAATTAACCTGAAATACAGAAAAACACCAAGAAATATAAAAAAACCCAACACCATAAAAATATGCAAAAATCACCAAAAATAATCTCAAAATCAGCCCAAAGTACCCCAAAAGCCCAGGCAGGAGCTGGATGACCTGGCCAGGGAGGGTGAATGACCCAAAATCACCTAAAATCAACCCAAAATTAACCCAAAATACAGAAAGCCAGCAAGGAATAAAAAAAAACCCACCATAAAGATATGCAAAAATCACCAAAAATCATCTGAAAATCAGCCCAAAGTACCCCCAAAGCCCAGGCAGTAGCTGGATGACCTTGCTAGGGTGGGTAAAGGACACAAAATCACCTAAAATCGCCCCAAAATTAACCCAAAATACCGAAAAACACCAAGTAATAAAAAAAACCCCATAAAAATCCAATGACAAAACACCTCAAGGACTGATGCTTTGTACAGCAGCATCTATTGGAGCAATTCAAGACTCAAAAGCAGTGAAAAGACTTCTTTAAATGCCTAATTTCAGCTTAAATTAAATATCCATAATTGTAGCACGCYTTAAATTATATCTCCATGCCTATTCCTATTTATTATGGATTTTTTTCAAGCCCCCACGAGCCAGCACYGCACCCAGAGCACATTTCTGTTCCTGAGTGGGGAATCAGGGATCCAGAACTGCCACACGTAATTCATGGAGTGTCTGGGAACTTCACAGTCYCTAAGCAACAGCTCCTGAACACAAGGTGCTGTTCATGCTGTGAAAATTATGGTCAAAATCCCCTCAGAAGAGCCCACTTTGGGTGCCAGACAGGGCTGTTGTGGTTTAACCCCAGCTGGCAGCTCAGCCCCACGCCCATTCCCACCCAGAGGGTAAAAGTGGGAAAACTTTATCACTTTTTAGCCAGCAGAAGGGTAAAAGTGGGAAACCTGTGGGTTGGGTTAAACAGAACTCAAGAGCTAAAGCCAAAGCTGTGAGTGGAATCATAGGAAAYCAGCACCCCAGCAGCTCCAGGGGGAAAATCAACTCTGCCCCAGCCCAAACCTGCACATTTCCTCAATTGTGAGGGGTTTGGGGTACAAAGATGGTGAATAGTCCTGTACACGAATGCACAGAGAACCATGGAATCTCTGAGGTTGGAAAAGCCCTCTCAGATAATCKCCATGATCATTAATCCAAGGCCAAACCCTGTCCCCAAGKGCCACATGCACACAGCTTTTAAATCCCCCCAGGGAGGGATTACACACATTTATTAAATATATGTGCGTCTACAAATGCACAGATATAAAAATGAAAATATATAAATATAAAAGATATAAAAATAGCAATCATGCTAAGCCAGTTACCTGCTCCACCTTTATGTCATACTCTCCATGGACCTTTTTTCCACGAAAAGCCTTGGCCCTGCAGGGAAAAAAAAGAGAGAAAATCAAGGATGTATTTATCTGTAATCAGTGTCTATAGAAAACTTCCTGTATTGCCTTCAATGTCCTGAAAACACACAAATATACTAATTAARTATACTAATTAAATCTACCCCATCCCACAATATTTTGTACTAAAAAGCATAATGGGATTTCCAGCACTGGAGTGAAAATGCACTGAAATGATGAAACACCAGAAGTACACCTTGCACAGCTGGTAAACAATATAAAAGAAATCCTATCAAGCAGGTACAGTCTTCCCCTCAAAGTCAACAGTGGCAGGGGAAATTCATTTCCCTGTGCACGACTTCCTAACAACCACTCACATTCATCTTTACCCAGATATTTCATTTAGGAAAACCAGTTTATTGGGAATAAACCAGTGCTTAGAAACTTTCTATAGTTTTTAAAGTCAGAGAACTGCAGACCGATGTTGTCAGATATTTGAGTATGTGTTTRGGTTCCTAATCAGTTTTCCTTCCTCTAGACTGACTTGATATGAAATAATTAATGTGAAGGAGAGTTTATGGGCAATTATTATGCACCAGGATTGCTGGGATCAACCAGAATTCACTGATCCAGGCCTTGCAGACATTCCTCCAGGAATCCATCCCTTGTATCCCTCAGGCTGAATGTATCTGCTTTGGACTAAAGGAGAATTTCAACAAAAAAGATAAATCTGTTGATAAAAGGAATTATTCTGGCACTGATCTTGTTGAAGGAATACGGGATCAGCCTCTCTGTGTTTTCTTTGCTCAAGCCAAAGCTTAGGGTGCCTYCCCTGCTTTTTTCGTGTGCAAGGAAAAATTTATTGCACAATTCAAAACCTGAACAGCACAGAACATCACCTCAAGTGTTAAAGAAGAGCAGCTTTGTGCATTTCATCAAACAAAATGCATCTAACAAAGTGCACCTAATGCATTGCATCTAACAAAATGCTGTTGTATTACATGAAATCTCCCTCCCCAATGAAAGCATTAGCAATGCATACATTAATAATTTACTTCTGCTGGGATCCAGAAGAATTTCACATCTGGTTTCAACAGTGGATAAACGAAATTTCTTAATAATCAAATGTAAACACTGCCTTGGGTAACATTTCATAAGGAATAAGGGTATTTCTTAAAGATATTTCTTAAGGATATGGATAATGGATGGTAGAAGTKTTTATACTGAAATCACACAGTAAAATATTGCCCAACCATTAATTCTGGATAAACATACAATGGGAGAGAAGAAAACAAAGAAAGCATTTGTATTATTAGTTTTTTAACTGTATTTTTGCAATAAATACAGAGGAAAGATGAAGTTTGAAATCCATTGTTCTGTTCTAGGAGGCACACACTCAGCTTAGTGTTACCAAACATTTATGCCCATACTAAAAGTAGAAGTTAAATTTAAACCTAATTTACAGAAATATCATTAACCACTTGTTTATCTTTCCAAATTTGTTTTGGAATCCCTTAAGAGGAATGTGAGCATCACCYCTTGGAAGCTTTGGGGATTCTGGATGTGTTTTATGGGAAAAGCCAGGAGATTTGAGCTGGAGGAAGGTCCCACAATCAGSGATGTGCCTCAGGAGGAGAGCACCCAGCTCACATCAACAGACAGCTCTAATGCTCTCTGAAAAACTAAACATTCACGGCAAAAAATACTTCAAACTCCACTTCTGGTCCCCATGAATTGAACAGCCTTGTCCTGGCTGAATTCTGTGGGGAGCAGTTTTATCTCTGGTGCAGAAACAGGTGAGGTCAGTGCAGTATTGGACATCACATGACACATTTAATTTAAACATGATTATCTTGGCTACATTCTAGTGAAGCTGCCTCTTGGAAAAGCAGTTTAAATGCTCAGTTTCTTCAAATTTAAATGGTAACTATACAGAGGTTAAACCTCCCCCAAAAGCTGCCCTAACACATATCAGGAACTGGCAGCTTGGAAAGCACAGAGAGCCCAGGACAGACCCCTCTACTCTTTACTCCAAGTATGTGTTAGTGAGATAACCAAAACACTCATTAGCTGTTAATTAGTGAGATGTTATTCCTCTAAATTCAGTCTTTCTGCTCAAACATGAGGCAATCTCCAAAGAGCTAAACTCTGGCATGATTCWCATTTCAACAAATGACTTCAGCTTTGAAAATAAACAGGAGCAGTAAGGACTGGAGTTAAGCAATCGGAGGCTTGAAAACAAACCTGACATTCAATCATTTCAAGAAAATCAATTTTGCAGCAGCTTTAGCCAACAACTTTAATGAAAATGTATAATATTCRACAATATTCTCCAAATGTTGAGCCACAAACTGCTAGAATTTTTCTTGGTATCTGTTGGAATTCCCTGGCTGCTGGGAATTTCAGACTTTCTGTGCTGACTGAYCCCCAGGAGAACACTGCATCGACCTGAGGCCGTGGAGAAAGCTTCAAAATTAAACGATAGAACTGGGTTTGTGGGTGTGTGGAGTAAATAAAAGTGTGTAATGCCACACAGTAGAAAACGTAGAGTTTAAAGTCTTAAAATAGAATAATTTATATAAATCAAGATAAAAGTTTTAAAACAAAAACTAATCCTTCTTATGCATCTTCTTCTTCATAAGTTTAAGTAGTATTGTGTAATTAGATTAAAAAATCCGCATTGCAAAACAGGAGTAATTAGTTATTAAGTTAAAAGTAAAAATCATTTAAGTGTCATTTCTTAATTAAACTCTTTATCCCTAAAAAACCTTATAAAAATGCAACTCCATTTTTAGTTTATTAAAGTACTATAAAACTCACAATTTGTAAAGCTATAATATAAATAAAACTAATAAACATCTAAATCCAAACAAAGAATGCCATTTTACACATTTAATCCCAACCCAAAAACCCCCAAAAACTCCACAGGTATCTCTGAAGAACAACTGAAAGTTTCCCAACTTAAACATTTCATAACAAAGTCCAAGAATTAGTTAGCATGTGGTTATTGTGAAACTGAACCCAGTTTTCATTTCATTTACTCTGCCTTGGAAATCCAGCCATGCCCTGCTTGAATTATTCCCCATTTGCAATAAAAGAAAGAGGCAGTCCTGTCATAATGACATTCATTCTATACTTATGGTAACTGATTTTATTTTTGACTGAGGGGAGTGAGGAATGCAATTGTTTGGTGTTGTTTATTTACAGAATTGCCCTCCATTGCAGTCTCAAATCCCGGTTGAGCCGCGTTGCTGTTGGCACAGAGTGTGGGATGGCTGCAAGCAGCCCCCAGAGCTGTCCAGGACAGGGCTCTCAGGAGGGGSAGGAGAGCTGCCAGCAGCAGTGGAACTAAAAACCACACCACTAAAAACCACCAGAAAGCACTACACCCCAAACCAGGGGTGCTCACAGTGACACTGCTCTGCTGGTGTGGATGGTTTTTGCATCGTAGGTAAAGAAGAGAAGGGAAGAAATCATAAATCATCCACCTGAAACTCCACCACTTTCCAAAGGCCACAGAGAGAGCAGAGAGCTGGGGAAGGGGTGCTGCCCACAGAGGCTGCTCAGACACCTGAAATRTTGATGCATTTCTTGCTGCACAATTCATATTTAAAATTAAACCACCAGAGATGTGCAGCTGCCACAGAGGCAGCCTGAACTCACTCCACTCACTGAACTTTGCCAAGGACAAGGAAGGAGGCAGAGTCATTAAAGGGGCTKCAAATATATAAATAATAAATCTGATTTATTTCCCTGTTCAGCTACACAGCGTCTACCTACAGTTCCACAGTATCTTACTATGCCATGAGACCAACCTGGTTTAATATATATGTATAAAAATATATATATATGAACACACATATATACATATATATATATGTATGTCTGCATATATACAGAATATTCACAAATATTCTACATTTTATGTATATATCATATATATGTGTGTGTGTATATATATTCCCAAATAATTTATATATATAGATCTCATGTATATCATATATATATCATATATGTGTGTGTATATATACAGAATATTCCCAAATATTATATATATATGTATAATATAGGKGTGTGTATATATATACAGAACATTCCCAAATATTCTATATGTATATATCATTTATATATGTATATATATATAATATTCCCAAATATTCTATATGTATACATCATTTATATATGTGTGTATATATATATACAGAATATTCCCAAATATTCTATATAATCATATATATGTGTGTGTATATATATA
>JACDOX010000280.1:238661-250350 GCA_014549065.1 Cardinalis cardinalis | reverse complement strand
GGGATCCACCCGGGGTCCCCCAGGAGCTGCACAGGGCTGTGGTCCCCTCCCTGCCGATGGCTCCCTGGTCACCCCCAAGGCTGCAGCCCCTGGCAGTGCTTCCTCAGGAGAAGGGGGTGGGAATGCCTTTCCCATGGAGCAGCTGCCACTTGGCAGAGCCCCCCAGAGCAGCCCTGGTTATGTAAGAGCCCAGGCTGAGTTGGTTACTGGTAAATATTTTCACTTGTGAATTTACGACTGGGGCAAGGAGGATCCTCCCAGCCAGTAAACAATAACAGCCCTCAGAGGGAGAATGTGTTCCTGATTATTCCACAATAATCCTGCTGGGACACAACTCCAGCATGTGTTGAAAAGCTCTTGGAGCTGGAGACCCAGGGTGTCCATCCTGCAAGTTTAGGAAGGGAAGGCTGCTGCACTCAGCCTGCTTTGCTACTGCCTGCACACAAATTAGCCTGCAGTTCCAGCAGACACGGATTCCAGGCAGCTCTCCTATCAAAATCCCACACAATGGCACTCTGCCAGTTCCTTCTCAAATCCTTCTCTTCTTCATTTGTGAGCAGGGAAGAAAGTAGAGCACACAAAATGAGCAAGTAATGCCCAAGATCCCRACAGCACAATCAAAAGGAAATTCACAAGGATTCACAGACACGGCCATTACTTTTTTTAAAAGCAAGTCCATGAATCTTTCTGACTACTTGTGAAGTCAGGATTTTCTATCTTTTCACCTCTTCTCCTCTATGACTTTAGAGATTCTTTCTTGCCCCCAGTAGTTTTTGTGACTTTCTGAACCAGCCCCTATTTCCCATAGCAACCAGAACACACCTGGTGAGCACTGCACTCATTAACTTCATTGCAAGCTCCTGCAGTCTGAGTTTCTCCATTCTCATTAATTACTTACCCTCTTCCACTGCCCAGCAGCTAATTAAAACAAAAAAAAATACACTGCTGARTTGCAGACAGAATCTGAAGTATTATTATGTTTTGTTTTGAGGCTATTTTTACGATTTCTTCTTAGTGGATCTCATTTTTTTTGGATAATCCAGCCATAATGTGCACTGATTGTGAAGGAAAAAAAAGGGCACATTCCTTTATGAAGATTTAAGGGCAATCAAAGCCAATCTTAGAGACTTTTAATAAAGGTTTCGGTGTTTATGGGCATTTCTCCCAAATGCATTTCCCATTCTGTCAGCTCAACCAGGATCACCCAAGACAAAACTCCTGCATTTCTTTAGAGGATTTGCATCTCCAGCCATTTCAGACTCCCTGGGCTGCCGAGGCCACCTCTTTTCCAGCACAGGGAAGCAGAGCAAACCAAGATCCATGTCTGCCAGGTGTGTTTTTAGGGAATAACCAATGGCTGGGGTGAGTTTTGWGTTTGAGCTTCTGCCCCTTGCCAGGCTGGAGGAGAGCAGGTCCCCCCCTCCATCCAGTCCAGCACTGCCATCTGCCGGGAGCTGCAGCTCTGCAAAATCGCTGCCAAAGCCACCCAAGCCTGGAGAGCTTTTACCTATTTGTCCATCTAATTATAAATTAAAGAGCAATGGTGGTTTAATTTTAAACCAAAATATTAATCACTGTAAATAAAACCGGAGCAACCAGAGGAAATTTGAGCAGTAATTTCCATCTATTCACCATTGAGCTCTGATTCTGCTCCTGCAAGGTTTCAGAGGGAAAGGAAGGAGCTCAGGTATTTTCTCAGCTGGAATTTASATCAAAATTAAGAAAAGAATTCATCACAATCCAAGCTGCAGTGAGGCTTCCACAAGACACAGAACTGGCACTGACCAAAATCCCTCCCTGCCTTCTGCTTTTACATTTTACCTCAGTTTGAGAGACTGAAAAAATTCAAAAATATATGAAAAAAAAGTTTGTGAATAATTATTTAATAAAATAATATTAACTAGACTAGATTCCCTAAAAATTAAAAAATATATTTAAAAAACCATTTGTGAGTAATTATTTMATAAAATAATATTAACTAGATTRGATKCCCTAAAGTTTTCTTYCTTCCATCAGAGWAAATCTCRCTTTTTAAGTTATGCCAGGTGTGGAGAGCCTGGTCCCCCATTACTGAGGGGACACCTGGGCCTGCCCTGGCTGGGGGACAGCTCCAGGAGAAACTCATAATGGGCAGGAAAAACTCCACATTGGGCAGGAAAAAACTCTATATTGGACAGGAAAAATCCCACATTGGGCAGGAAAAAACTCCACATTGGGCAGGGAGGGGTGGAGGCAAAGCAAAGTGGAGCTTTGTGCTCAGAAATGAGCACAAGACAGGCCTCGATGCCAAAAACTGAGAAAAGGAAAATGGGGAAATTCTCAGTTTATGAGGATTTTTTTGTTGCATCACTCATCCCAAAGAAAGAAGAGGAAACATGGTCATTAGGTATCTACACAGGCAATAAAGAATTCAGCAAAATTACCCAGTTTCCATCATTTGTAAGAGACTAAATCTTAATTTTAGGTGTCCTCATCTTGCCAGCAGCCCTCAGTGACAGCCAGGACAGCTGGGGACAGGGACACATTGATGGCTTATATAGTAATAATGGCWTATTAYAGAAATTAATGTTYATATGCATTAATTGATATAACAATATATTAATAATATCTTATGTACTTCACTATATAAAACAATAAATAAAAAAAAATTCATTTTTTTTTCCACTCAAGAGAAAGGGGGCAATATGGGAAATTTGTAGGAAATTCTCAAAGCCTGACAGAAGGCTCACAYATATACAAACCTTAGGATAAAAAACTGACTTAGAAATACTRTAAGATGAATATTGTTGAGAGAGAAATAGAACTAGAAACAAGTTTCAAAAGATAGCCTTGAAAATGAGACTAGATACTTTGGAGAAATAGAACTATAAATGATACATTATAGTAAGGCCCACAAAAATTAATTTTAGATCATTAACTTTAAAACATTTAGAGTGGAGTGTGACAAAAACTAATAAGCCAAAAAAACGTTTATGATATAATTAAGAAATAGTTAACTTCTAATTGYAATAACATGAATTATAACATCTATATTGTCTCACCCTTYACATAAARCTAAAAATAGAATAAGAGTTTTAAAAACACCTCTCAGTTACCCCATCTCTAAGTMAWAGAAAAATCCTAATACAGTCATATTTTCTGAAAAATCTCTTTACCCAGGATTTCTTTCCTGGGAAGCTGAGAAGCCTCAGAGAAAAGGAAAACAATTCTTATCTCACTTGCTTCTCCTGTGTTKTGCTGCTTTGGAATGTGGTTGGAGATTGTTTATCCAACAGGTGSTTGTTTSATTGGTTTCATGTAAATTGTTTTTACTTAATGACCAATCATGGTCAGGCTGTGTTGAGGCTCTGCAAAGAGTCACARGTTTTCATTATTATCTTCCAGCCTTCTGTCTGTATCCTTTCTCTACTCTTTAGTATAGTCCAGTATAGTTTTAGTATAACATTCTTTTACATATTGTGGATAATAAAATAATAAATTAGCCTTCTGAGAACATGGAGTCAGATTCATCATTCCTCCAGCAATGGGGGTCTCAGAAAATACCCCAGACCTTCCTCTCCCAGATGCCTTTAATGGCACCTGAGTGGAGCCCCAGCACAGGCAGCAGGGAGAGCAGGAATGGGAATTGCTGGCTTCCAGYAAGCAGCACCCCAAGGGCTGAGCTGGGGGGGAGGGACAGGCACAGCTCCACAGCCGAGGAAGGGAAGGACCCAGGTGTGGTGTTGTGAGGTCCCCAGGACGAGGTGAGAGATGAGAATCTGACTCCATGTTCTCAGAAGGCTAATACATTACATTACATTACATTACATTACATTACATTACATTACATTACATTATAGAAATGAAATACTAAAACTATACTAAAGAAAGAGAAAGGACACAGACAGAAGGCTGGAAAAGAATGAATAATAAAAACCCATGACAGATGCAGAGAGTCTGACACAGCTGGCTGCGATTGGCCATTAATTAAAAACAATTCACATGCTGGGTAAACAATTCTCCAAATCACATTCCAAAGCAACAAAACACGGAGAAGCTGAGGCTTCTCATCTTGCCAGGAGAAGAAATCCTGGCAAAGGGATTTTTCAGAAAATATCACGGAGATATTCAGGAACTTTTCTGAATTACAGCTTTTCAAAAACCATCTCCAAAGGCAGCAGGTCAAGGCTTCAACATGTCATCCTTTCCCTCCTTGTGTGAATCCCACATTTTGAGCCTCTTTCCTGGATTGACAGCTTGAGGCAAGCAGTGTTTTAAGGGCTGAATTCCAACCCACAATATTGTGATACTTTGATTAATCTGCAGTTCCAGGGTGAGGCATCACTTCGTTCAGACTTTGCTGAGGGCTTGTTTTGGTACTATCCCCCAGTACAAGGTATCACAACTTTCTGTCTCATGCCTGGATTCACAGYTTCTTACTCCTTTTCCCTTCTTCCCTCTCACATATTTAAGAGTTGAGAGCTGGAACCCTTCTCAATCCCAATGTTTATCCAAGGTTTCCATTTCATTATCACACACATATTTTTTTTCTCATTCTGTAGGCAAGCTACAGCTCTCATTTTCCTGCAAGACAATCTCAAATTATTTATCCTATTTGCCTTGGATGGAGTAGTCCTGGCAACCAAGTTTAAGCAGACTCCAAGGACTAGTGGTGTCTTGAGATGAAATTCCTCCCTCAAATCCTGCAATATGCTCCTTTTGAGCACATTAACCTGAACAGATGGGAGCGAGTCTGTGGGCAGGCAAAAGCTGCTAGAGCAAAAACTCGGAATACAAAAAGAAATAATTAAAAAATCTGACTCACAGGCCTGGTAAGAATCACAAGATTGGCATCAGAGATCCCTAAATTTTAAGGGAAATCGTGTATTTTAAAGAAAACAGACATATGAGTCTTTATTTTTGTTGTGTTCTTTTGCCTCCCCTCAAAGGAAGGGAACCCTGATTTATTCRAAGGGACGAGTGGGGTCATGATTGKTTTGCAAAAGCTTGAAAATGTAAAGCTAATTAAAAAAACAACARCARAAAGAGAGGTAAGTGGGCACAGYGGAACAAACCCTCCATGGGCTGCTGCTCAGCCTCCCAGCAAAGGCACACAATAAACACCCCAACGATGAGGATTTACTTTAGTCAAAGCTGCTRTTCCAAGGATTTAGAGTTTTCTGCACCAAGCTTAATTGCACCTCTCCTGGGCTTCTCATTCCCAATGGAATTCATCCCAGAATGCAGGGGGCACATGGACAATTTGTGGAATTGTCCACAGCGTGATAGTGACAGGATGAAGAGAAGGAGGAGGAGGAGGAGGAGGAAGGAGCTGGGAAGGAAAGGAGCAGGAGAACAAAACAGGCTGGAAAGGGATTTTTCTTGCTGCCCAAGAACATTTGTGCTGTCAGTGGAGCAGCAGGAGGGCAGGGACAGGTGAGGACACCTCACACTTCAAATGGCAGCAGTGGTAGGTGACCTTAAAGAGGCACAGAAATGGATCCACAAAATCCACTTTGGTGCAATTTGTAATTCTCCATAAATAACACAGTTCTACATCTTGTTAGTAATTCCTTTTAATTTTTAAATAGGTACATGTAGATAAAGGATCTTTATATATTTTTGTATCTTTAGATCAATGTAAAATATATTTATATACTGTACGTATTTAAATCCCTTTTATATATAAAATTTTAATTATATAAAATATTTATAGAAATAAAAATATATTTTAAATATTATAAAAATGAAACATATTTTTTATAATATATATAAAAATATGTGTTATACAATTTTAAGATTATTTATGTATAAAGAAGAAATAATTATTTACTATTTATAAACAATTAATTTATAAATAATAATTATTGTTTATAAATAAAATTTATAAATTTTAGAAATAATATAAAGAATAATATATATAATGATACAATAAATAATAATATAATAAATTATAGTAAAKAATAATAATGAATAAKAAAATAATATTTATAAATTTCAGTTCAATAAAAACCAATTTCCATAACCTAGTTCACCATGATATCAACCTGCCTTACTCTGAAAAATACCAGACCACAAAAGGAATGTGCTAATGTTTTCTTATTTAATTTTTAGCATTTTATCTAACTGTAAATTCATAAATTAAAACTGATTAGGGCAGGAAAATCACAGCAAAACCGCAGGTCATTTAACAGAACACACACAAAAAAAAAATCTCTACAATTGCAGTTTTAGAGGTGCAGGGGACCAAGAAAGTGCCTGTAGGAAAACTGATTCTTAGGTACAACAATTTATTTCCCTCTACACAAATTCCTCTCTCAATTAAGAAAAAATTGAATTACCACCAAAAAAAAAAACAAAAACAAAAAGGATTTCTCAGCTGGACCAAAAAATCAATACAAGGTTTTGATTAGGGAATACACAAAACCAGAATTATTCTGTTCCTTTATCAACACACAGCAGAAGTTACCACGGGCCTGAGAGACTCTCAGAACAGAAAATAAAGTTTGCCCAGCATGAAGAGCCCCCTTTAAAAYATTCCATGAAATTCCCAATCACTCACACAATGGATGTGTATTCCACAAGAAAAACATTCCTGATTGCTCAGGGTCATTTGGGCAGAATGATGGATGAAAATCTGAACGCAGGTAGTTAATGTAGGAACCCATAAATGCTCTTAGCAGACTTCACTGCTGCTGACCTGGGTGCTGAAAATAGGAACTCTCCGTGGTATGTTTATTATTGACACTGTAATTTGATGAGAATTTAATTTACAGCAGATGAGAATGGGGAATAGAGAAAGGATTCTACACCGCAGCATTRGGGGGAATGCAATTTTTGAAACAAAATAAGAAAATGGAGCAGCATTTGGCTTCGTGTGCCTTCATTCTCATAACTCATGTRTTTTACAGCCCCACATGTCCCAGTAAAGCAGCAGTTTTCCAGGGACTTTATTATTTTGATATTTATTATTTTATAATATATTTATTTCTATAGCTGAGGGTTGATAGAACTGAGGGTTCTGAGTGCTGGCAGAGCTGCCAGYGTTCTGGCAGGCATCAATGATCCAGACAAAAAGGATCAAATCTATTTTCATCACTCCCATGGCTCTGGGGAGGCTGGTTTTACCTTCCTCAGTATGAAAAAGGAGAATTTCCACAGCAGAGAGGCCATTCCTCACTCTGAGCTCTCCCCAAACACAATTTCTGTCACGGTTGCAGAGCCAGGCTCCAGATTTGGGATTCCACAGCTGCAGGAATTGTCTGTTCCTCCCTGCACAGCCACTACAAATGGGCTGATTCCCTCCTTCCCTGCCCAAATTTCCCAGCCTGTCCCAGTGGGATCCCTGTCCCAAGGAGCTCACACACAGCCCTGAAAGCAGAGCAGGCTCCAGGAGCTCTTTATTCCTGTTTATTCCTATTTATTCCTGCTCCAGCCCCTGGAGCTGCAGGTTCTGTTCTCAGCTCTCTCTCCCAGAGTTCATAYTTATAAAGTTTATGTTGTAAAGTTTAAATTGCAGAGTTTGTATTGTTAAATTTATATTGTAAAAATTTATATTGTCAAGTTTATATTGTCAAGTTTGTATTGTTCATCTCGTGTGGGACAAGATGGGTTCTGTGCTCAGAGCCCCCCTGGCTACAAAGCAAAGCAAAATGCCACCAAAATGTATTCCCTGAAAATCCCAAGTGTCCTTCAGATCCCAGTGGCTTTGAAACCAGAATATTAGATGGGTATTTAGCTATTATTTACCAYTCTTTTATAATGCCAGCATCATCTTCCAAATGTCATCACCCTTTGCCTCAGTCTGGAATCTAAAAGCATGATGCTTTCACACACTAATGTCTTTATTGTGCTGGAAAATATAAAGAAAGCTCTCAAATCTCCTTGACATGAAGGTTAGCAGCCCCAAACCCTCCTCTGGCCTACAGAATTTACATTCCTAAGGATGTTATGTCTTGCCTAAGCSAAGTTGTGAGGGTGTCCTTGCTTTTGGAGAAGTCCTTCTGCATGTGATTTCATTATTATAGCCAGAGCTAAATTTGCTTTAATCAGAAAAACGTCAGCACAGGTGGCACTGTATAGAAAAGCCTGCAGGGAGAAAAAAAGCAGAAAAGAGCTAAAAACTACAGAGCAAAGAGTGGCTTGACAAAGCTCATTGTGCTGAGAGGGGAGCTAGAAGGGACAGGGACAAAAGGAGCTGCAGCRGTGCCAATCCATTTGGAATGGGAGCAGCAGGGACTGCAGGGATTGTGCAAAGCCGGTGACTCATCCCTTGTCCCTGTCCCCTGAGCTCTGGGGGGTTTTTAATCTCTTCTCTCCATCCCTGCATCCCTCTGGCTCTGGGGTTTCATTCTCTGCTCTCCATCTCTGCATCCCTTGGACTCTGGGGTTTTCATTCTCTGCTCTCCATCTCTGCATCCCTCTGGCTCTGGGGTTTCATTCTCTGCTCTTCATCTCAGCATCCCTCTGTGCTTGGAGGGTTTTCATGCTCTGCTCTCCATCCCTGCACCCCTCTGGCTCTGGAGTTTCATTCTCTGCTCTCCATCCCTGCACCCCTCTGGCTCTGGGGTTTTTATTCTCTGCTCTCCATCTCTGCACCCCTCTGGCTCTGGGGTTTCAATCTTTGCTCTCCATCTCAGCATCCCTCTGTGCTTGGAGGGTTTTCATTCTCTGCTCTCCATCCCTGCATCCCTCTGGCTCTGGGGTTTCATTCTCTGCTCTCCATCTCTCCACCCCTCTGTGCTCTGAGGAGTTTTCATTCCCTGCTCTCCATCTCCATCTCTGCATCCCTCTGCCTCTGAGGTGTATTAGGCTGGGTGTGTGTTCTATTGCCAGCTCTTAGAACCGGGTGGGGCAGGTATCTGCTGTTCATTGGGCAGTTTTCTTTATCTCTTCCAGGAGATGTTTTCTGTTCATGGCCAGTGAGTGTCCCTGCAGGGCTGATAAAATTCCATCATCCCATTGGGAGATGCTCTGCCCAGGGGAGGAGCCAAGCATTCCTACCTGGATACAATCTGAGGTTTGGGACACCAGGGCAGCCTTTTTCCAACTGCCTTCCCAGAGGAGCAGCTTTCTTCTCCACTGCATTCCCAGAGGAAGACCAGGCCCATCTCCAGCAGCCCTGGAGCTTCAGAGGAGAACTCCCCCCTTGTGCAGGATCCCTGCTCCAGCWGAACCACAGCTGGCACTGCAGCAGGGCTGAGCYACCAYGGSATGGGGCTGTGCCACCTCCCTGACCCACAGGGGGCCAGGGCATGGTCTGACTCTGGCAGTGCTGCTTTGTATCACTGCAKTTTTWATTTTATTTTTATTTTCTTCCCTAATAAAAAACTGCACTCCTATTCCCATATYTTTGCCTGACAGCCTTTAAAATTCAAAATTATAATAATTTGGAGAGAGGGGGTTGACATTTTCCATTTCAAGGGAGGCTCCTGCCTTCCTTAGCACACACCTGTCTTGTCAAACTAAAACATCAGGTTAAAAAACCAACAATCCTGCCCTTTAGAAGGCTAAGTTTATGCCAAGTAATCTTTAAAACATCCTAAACTCTTTCAAGATAATTACCTTTATAATCTAAAGAATTTATAAATATTAGTTATAAAATTATTATAATTATACAAAAAGGTTTTAAACGGATTTAACATCAATATTTGCTACATGATAGCCTTCCAGATTTGGRAGAGGATGTGGATTTGTAAGTTGTGACAGCTGCCATATTTTAATTTATCCATTACAGAGGAGCTGTGTCACARGAATGGCCAAGGCAAAGGGCTGGCACTGCCTGGCACTCAGGGCAGGCATTTCCTGCCAAGCCAAGGTGCTGCAGAGCTCTCTGGATGCTCTGAGAGATTCTAAAAGTGGGRATTAAAAAGCAAAGTACTCAGAATTTAACAAAAATGAGTTGAGGTTCAAATCCTGAAACCCCTGCAATTATGAATCCCACCAAAATTCTTTTCTCTCTCGAAGCCTGTTCTCCCACCTGTGTCTACACTGGAAAGCAGCTGAAGGAAAGAATTTTAAACTCATTTTTAATTACAWGACACAGGAATTTCCTCAAAAACATTAATAAAAAGCCCCCCACAGATCCAGAGTCCAGAACTACCAGTACCTCTGCAACAAGAGGATCTGTATTAGAAACAGTGACACCAAATTAAACTGCTGAGAGCTGATGTCATACACAAACTATCAGCTGGCACACGGGCGCACAATAACATTTTATCTTGAATTTATCAACAGCTGGAATAATTGGTGATAACAAATGATAGATTATTACATGGATTATTATTACATCACTGAATTACAAAAGGAATTTTGTGTGCATATTCTGTACCCTTCCCCTTCCCTTCCTTTCCCAGTACCTCTCCAGTGGGACTTTCCTAGGGGATTTTGAAAAGAACAATATTTAATTTCCAGGCTGACAATTTCCAAAATACTGTTTTGTTGCTTTTTGCAGTCCTGATTTATTAATTTTGCAAAACCACTTTTTGTGCAGCCAGCTTTGTAAATCTGTCATTACACCTAATGCTTACRAATATTACAATTGCAGATACATTGCAATTCAGAAATCTCCCATTTAAAGACAGTGTTGCATTTTCTTCAAGAGCATTGATCCATCAATGTTAAATAATTGCTACATGAATAAAAACAGGGGAAAATGCAATGTGTGCTGCTCAGAGAAAAAGCCATGCTTTTTTTATATCACCAAATCCAGAAAATGTGGATTAAAAAAACCCAAAASATCATCCAAATGCCCTTCCACACTGACTTCACGGAGAGGAATGGCTATTTGCTATTATCATTATTTTTTATTACTTTGAGTATGCTAAAATCACCCATCTGATGAATAAGATCACGTTGCTTTCCTGTCCTTCCCAAAGAGATTTATTGCAGTGATCAGTCTGAGTGCACACAAAGGTTCTGGAAATAGATGGCCTTTGCAAAAAGTGATGAATTCACTCCTCACACTCTGAGTCAACTGGARGGGAAGGAGCCTCAGTTATGCAAGTCACAAACGCAGCTGAAATCCTGATTTCACATCACCACAGCCTGTTACACACCCCCCCTGTATATAGAGAGATGCAAATCGCTTTATTCCACCTTTCCAAAAGCTCCTGTGTGGTAAAGACAGGGAGATCTTCTGTCAGTGAGCAGTGCACAGATTGACTCCTGAGCGAGGAGGAAATTAAATCCTCCCTGAAGGAWCAGTCATAACTGTGCATTATTACAGGGAGAAGAAGGGCCACACGTGAAAAATAAAATAAAAAMTGCATTCAGGCACGAATCAGGGACTCATCTTCAAAACATCCCCCTGGAATTGTCACCAGCAGGCACTCTGAGCCGAATTCAACGCAAAATGTGGGTTTGTTTTCTGCCCTKGCTCCCAGAGAGGAATTTTGTGACAGATGGAGGTGAGTAAGAGGCCGTGGGCTCTCCCTGCAGCAGCAGCAGCTCCCAGGAGGGCCCTGCTGGTCCAGCTGGCTCAGACCTGCCACCTGAGCCCAAACGTGACAACACCTGTGCTGCACACAGCTCTGCCTGAGACTGAACCCAGAGACTCCACGGGCTGCCTCCAAAGCAGGGCTGAGYGCCCCTGTGCCCCCAGCCCTGGGAAAAATGACCAGAGAATATTGTATTTATCTATTAGCCTATGCATGCTGTTAGGGATTGCAAGTATTTAGGAATAGCATCAATTAGAACTCTTTTTAGCTGC
>JACDOX010000280.1:223627-238115 GCA_014549065.1 Cardinalis cardinalis | reverse complement strand
AATTAAAAAAAAAAAAACCATGTAAAAATTAAGGGGACATACTAAACCCTTATCAAAGGATGTGAAAAAACAGGATGGAGACACAAGAAGAAATAAAATATGTTGACCTGACACACAGGATGTCATGCAGATAAGCTGGAGTGTGAAGAAGTCAAACAAAGGAGTTCCAAAACATCAGAAAGTTTGCAAGAATGTTTGAAYAATGCATGAAAACATGAATATGATGTAACAATAGAAAGACAACAGTGTCTGTATACCTTGATGTGTTCTGTGGCTGTTGGCCCCAGAACACATCAAGGTATACAGACACCCCAGCACTGGAAATATTGTCATTTTTAAAATCCTATTATTATTACTAAACTGGGGGGAGCAAACTGGGGGTGAATGATTTCATTCCCTGCAGCTGGAGTTGCAGCATTAACCCCTGATCTGTCAGTGCCCAAACTGATAATTGTGTGACAAATTCATGCCCATTGGTGGCTGCTGCTGAGTGTCCCATGGCGTAAAATCCTCACCTGAGCGTCCTGTGGTGCACAAAACTCCCCCTAAAAACAGCTCTGGGAGACACATTCTCATCATCAAAGTTAGTCCTACCTGAGGGGGGAGGATTTAGAAAGGGCTTGAACTGGTGGGGAGGAATTGCATCACCTCTTGTGCTCCYAATTGGTGATTTTTGTCAATTATGCTGATTTGCTGGATTTATAAATCTGTATTCACACCATTGGGGGGTGGTTTTGGTGGATTTTTCCATATCTGCCCCATGAGGCCTCCAATAAAGACCAACCTTTACATTACTTCCTATACTAGTATTATCTCAAAAATTGAGCAAAATATAATTGACAAAAATCACCRAGGAGCTCTTAAAGGGCTGGTTTGGGGCTTTGGTTCCCAGAGAGAACCAAGATAGGACAGAGGCTTTGGAATGTATTTGGTCTTTCTACCTAGGGAAAAAATAGGGAAAATTACTGGGAAAGCCAGCTATGAATACAATAAGCTACAGAGCTACCAATCCATGTGTGAAGAATACAGAGAATAAATTAAAGASAAAAAAAAGGCCGAAATCAATCCAGCATCACTTATTTACATCCACTTCCTCCTGTGGAATATATATTTAGCCAAGAGCTGTGGTGTTTCTGTTCTCTCCCCTCAGCCCTGCAGCACGACTTCCCCTCAGTCGTGCCTCAATTTTCACCATTCAGGCCCAAAAATAAAACAAGTGCTTCCATTAGCAGCAGCACTTGGCAGCTGGGGAAAATCTAGCTCCACATTTCAGTTTGGCTCAGCAGAGCAGAGTCAGATCCTTCTACCTGCTGAGCAGCAGCTTTACTCACCTCCCCTGGGTCCTCCTCACCCCAGCAAGGAGAGGGGATGCTTTGGGTATAAATATGTAATGGTGAAATTAATTATTGTAAAGCCATCAAATTGTAAAAGATGAAGCAGCTGATGAGAACAAACTCAACACACACACACACACAAAAAAAAAAAGAAAGAAAAATCATCGACATTATGAATTACCATAAAAAAAAATTATTAACAATTATTCCAGTTGGGAGAAGACAAACTTGTGGATTGTAACTGGTAGGATTCTACTCCTACATTTCTCACTGTGTYGGATAGAATGCCCAGAATTAATCTTGGTGTTTTTGGACATGTTGAGGGGTGCCTCACACAACAGATTTCCACATCCAAAGTCAGCCCCATCTGATGGGCTGTGTCCAGAACRCCTGAACATAAATTGTCAAAAAATATCTTTTTTTACACTGAGAAAAATGTGGAGAAATTGTAGAGATTATTTTTTTTAAAAGTAAGGCTAAGGCCTTACTCATGTAGTTCAAGAACTAAAATTGTTGCATTGCAGGTCTGAGTCAGGAAACAAAACCCATTTTATGTCATGTCCTGCCGCTGGATCTTCAGACTAAAACTAATTGCAGTTCTTAAGGTGATAATTTCCCAGTATTATTAATTGCATMTGGCACCTAAGATATAACAGCTACACCATACTTGATATCCTGACAAACACCTCTAAAATCAATTACCTGTCATGCTTTTCTCACTGAAATAAGAAGGGAAATGTGCAAAATGGATTTGTARARAGYTCTCAGGGCCTGACAGAAGACCCACACAGTGTGTGCATTTGAAACTTGAAAAAGTTTCAAAAAATGGCCTTGCAAATAAGACTGGACACTTTAGAGAAATAGAACTATGAAAGATGCATTGCAGTAGGACTCACAAGGGGTAGTTTTAGATGCTTGGCTTTAAGGCATTCACCGCATGGTGTGGCAAAAAGCTGATAGCCAAGAAAGGCTTATCATGTTTCGTAGTTAAAAAATAGTTGACTTCTGATTGATAGCATGAATTATAACATCTGTATTGTCTCATCTTTCTCATGAGACTGAAAATAAAATAAAAGTTTTAAAACCCCTCTCAGTTGCCCCATCTCTGGCTCAGAAAAGGGAATTGTCCAACAGGAAATCCCACAGAMTGTGTATTTAGATGATGAACTTCATGCACAAACACAGAGTTTTTATTGCAAAAGTTAATTCAGCTTCCCATAAAAACCAGGCTTTTGTGATCATCCTGTAGCCCTGGAAACTTTCTGGGCACTTCCAACTAAATCTGAGGGAGAGCTGGAACACTACAATCCATTTAACTCTGTGGAAACAATACAAGGAAGTATAAAAAAACCCTAAAGCAGCATCTCTTCACATTCAGGATTTCATCCAAACAAACCAAGCAACTCAATGTGATTTTGGATACCATTTTAAACCCTTCCTCCTGTGTTTCCCTTGCAGTCATTCCCTGCAGAGGCACGAGGAGATCTCTGCACAAAGAGCCAGGCTGGGCTGGGATTGGGATGAGAGGAAGGAGGGATTTGTCTTTCCAAACAAGCTGTGGGTCTGCAGGTGGATAAAACCAGCGTTGGGAGATAAAAGAAACAATGGGAAGGGTTCCACTGATTGATGAATGGAAAAATAAATTTGCCTTTACAAACAAASTGTAGGTTGGCTGATAAATGAAATTGGATATTGAAATATGAAAGGAACAATGGGGAAAAATCCTAAATTCCATAAGAATTAAAAATTAAAAGGGAGGGTTATACATTAGGGGGAAATAAGGTGTTTTGGGAAGTCTGTACCTCTCAAGTACCTCAGCAAATGGGGAAAGAGAGAAGGGAAATGGGAAATTGGGATAAAAAGGAGACTGTGTCCTCCAAAAATGTGAGCAAGGAAGGCTATTCTCTTTCACATTCATATTTTCTGGAAAAATCCCTTTGCCCAGGATTTTTCTCCTGGGAAGCTGAGAAGCCTCAGAGAAAAGGAAAACAATTCTCATCTCATTGGCTTCTCCTGTGTTGTGCTCATGTGGAATGTGTTTGGAGATTGTTTACCCACAGGTGATTGTTTCATTGGATTCTGCTGGGAGTTGTTTTCACTCTTTGGCCAATCAGGGCCAAGCTGTGTCAGGACTCTGGAGAGAGTCAGGAGTTTTCATTATTATCTTTTAGCATTCTGTAAGTATCCTTCAGTATAGTATTCTTTAATATAACACAGTATCATTAAATAATAAATAAGCCTTCTGAGAACATGGAGTCAGATTCATCCTTCCTTCCTGCCATGGAGCACCCAACAAAAACGAGAGTTCTCCACCCCCTTGGAATTATTTCTGGATTCTCCATCTATTTAGGAATTACCCATGTGGAGAGCAATGCAACTTTAATGAATTTGGTTTTTCAGTCACCCTCCACAGGCTCCTTTAGAATAATCCCTGGGCTACAAAGCCAGAGGCAGCACCTGGAGCAAGGGCATCTCTGCTGTAAGCCCTAAACCATTTGTTCTCTTTGTGATAGTCRCATGACTTTGCTTTCATGCACCACATTCCAGCTGGTACCCCATGGGATCTGCTGGACAGGACTTGGGTAAAAAATGCCCCATGTCTGGCAAAYAAAATCAGGGAATCACAGAGTGTCCTGAGGGGGAAAGGACCTGCAGGGATCATTAAACACCAGACAACCCCAAAATCCCACCCTGTGCATCCCTGGGAGTGTTGCCCAAATGCTCTGGTGGTCAGGACAGATTTCCCAGGCTTTTCCCAGGTTCCAGCTGCTTATTCCTTGGAGTCTGGAGGAAAGACAGAGCACTGCAGCAAAAGAGGTGGGAGGAGAAGGTGGAGGACAARCATTCCATTGTTGTCATCTCATTGCAGGGGTTCCATGCTGCTGTCTCCTTATCACAAAAGTGTCACACCTCTTTGGTGTTTCTCATGGGCAGCTCCTCACAGCACGGACTCTTTCTCATTCACAAAGCAGCCACTGACTCCAGCTCCCTTCTCAACACTACCCCACTCTTTCATAGCATCTTCTTCTCATTGCTTACAGCTGTGGCCTGTTAAAGTCAGGCCTGTTCCTAATCTTTGATAATTGGCCCAGCTGCAGCTCCTTAGGGGTGAGATTACTTTCTACGCCATCTTTATTTTCTTATATTCTATCCCCCTACATTCTATGGACATTTAGCAACAAATAAAATGTTTATCAGCATTCAAGTCTAATTTAGATCTGTGCTCTTGGAAATACTTAATGGAGGCAACCCTGGAGAGCAACCCTGCTTACAAGGTTAACTGAAATCAGTATATGAAATTATGACTTAAGCCACACAGATCAAGAATCTTTCATCTTCCCAGTTTCCTTCTTAGGTGCTACTCTGACTGAAATTACTGGGCTAAGTGGTGTGATATAGTCTGGAAAGTTAAAAAGTAAACTTYCTCCATGATAATGGCAGCATTAACAAGAACACAGAGATGCAAGAACACAAACAGAGGAGYACCTGGTGTTGCTGAATTTCTACAACAGCTCACAAAACCTCTGCACAGCCACCTTGTTCAAATTCAAAACAGTTCCACACCCCGGGGAAAGCAACTGTTGGTGCCATCACCAGAAAATGGAACACAAACAGAAATTAAAAACAACCTCCCCCAGCAGCCACRGGGTTCCTGAGCACTGAACTGCTCCACTGAACAGACTTCACAGCTCCCTGTCTAGATTGTGTTTCCAGGTAAAAATAAAATAAGTCAGCTCAGAAAATAACTTCTCCTTGCCTCTGGTTAAATTATGTGTGAATTAGAAATGCTCTCTGCACTCGCCTGCTTTCCCAGAAATTATATTGATGCTTTTATTTTGGTTTTCACTCAGCAGCTGRGGGGACCTGCCCTTCACAGGTCGCCAGAAGTCTGTGACAAGCCAAGGATAAACGGGGAAGATGGAAAAGCACARCAGAGGAGTAGCCAAGACTACACAATAAGAAAGTATGAATTAGGTAAAAACCACAGGAATTAAATTTTAATATCCTTCCTTCACTTGGCCAAGCTTTGACCCCACTGTGACTGTGGCATGAGAGAGGCATTCCTAGAATTTGAACCCACAAATCCAAAAATTAAACAAAGAGGGTAGAAATCATCTTTTCCCTTTGTAAACATCCTGGATATAATGAAGACACAGCTGAAGACATAAAGGAAAATGTCTTTTGGGCAATATTATCTGTAGAGTTCTTTAATATTCATAGTTAATTTGGCAGGGAGTGTCTTCATTTGGATCAAAACACAGGAGAAAATTTCAAATTGAACAAAGTGTCCCTGAYTTTAAAGAAAAATTAAATCCACAAAGAGAGTTTCTGTGCCCTTCCTGGGTTTAGTTTCTGGCCACTAAAAARGATGTGTAAATAAATAAGGTCTTTAATAGTATCACTTAGTAATGATTATTGAAATTCCAAGATTGTATTTCATGAGTCCTCACTGTGCCAGAGAAATCTGAGTGAATTTGYGGCACAGAAAAGGGAAGGAATTTCTCAAAAAAATGTGCTAAAAMGAAATTGTACTAATGTTTGAAGGTCCATGGTCACAGCAGCAAGATTTCTTCAAGAAAAATGCAATCATTGGGTTATGCTATGATCTGCAGATCATTTAAAAACCTGTAATTTTTTTTTTTATTTCTGATTTTCCAATGATGGAACAATATTTTTGAGGAATATTTATCTTCWCAGGTAAAGAAATAAAATACTTCCTCTTTCATCCTCCTCTTTAACTCCCCACAGTGAATATTGTACATTGCACATGGGGCTTCTCGTCAGTCAACAGCTTCTTCCTTTTTTGTGCTGTTACTTTGTCTTGTGAAGTTTAATGTTGTTAATATGAACCAGGCCCAAATTTTTAAACCAAAACGAACCCTTTAAAATATTTTGAAGCAATTTCTTGGAGGTAGATTAAGAAATTATTTGTACTTCTGAACCAACCATTCCAGCCAAGCCAGACCTTACCTTCTGCAGAGCTGTCACCCAATCCTGATGACATTTTTGGAAGGAGAGCTTCCTGAGAGCCACTGGAAATTTAAAATATCACTGCAAGTCCACAGCAGCAAGTTTTTCAAGTACTTCTTGCAAATCAAACCCCAATTAGGACACCACTCCAGCTTTTCGACTCRAAAAGCTGCTCTGCAGTAATCACCATGGGCACAAATACCCTCATTTAAAAGCAATTAGCAAGTTGCATCATTTGTAACAGAACATTCTGAATACATCTGAAATCTGGCTGTGCCCTGCAGTTTGTTTTTCAATGTTTCAACTCCATTTTTTGCACTAGCAGAAAGAAATTGTTAGCTAAACCTGTAAAAACCTGCTGTTGTMTTATTTCCAAAATCTAACATTTTCTATCAGTGAAAGCATATTTTTGCTGGAAAAGAAAAACTTTTGAATAAAACTTGACAGGTGTCCTGTAAAAAAATAAATTCAGAAAAAAAAAAATGTCTGTATTGTGGCAAAAGTCCTAAATCTGCCTGACTCYAGCAGATAAAATTCAGTGCTGTCAGGTATAAACTCTGAAAGAAGAGCAGGACCATCATTAACAGGGGATAATCCCAATTAAATAATAATTAAATAAAAAATTGAAAATAACAATTAAATAATAATGAAATAACAATTAAATAGTGATTAAATAATAATAAATCATTATTAAATAACCCAGTAATCCAAAATGGTACCTGAAAGCAACTGAGCACCTTCAGCTCCAAAAACCTGGGTCAAAACACCTCTCACACAGCCATGGCCCACTCTGCCTCTTAAATCCAGATTTTATTTTATTATCAGCTCTGAGAACTGTAAATACTATTTTATAGAAGGTGTGTTGATCATATTTCARCAAAAAATAAAAAATTCAGAGGAGATGATGGCAGGAGACCCAGCCATGAGCACCAACAGCACTTTGGAACTGTCTGCACTGAGAAATGTTGGGCTTCTGAGGGATCTGTGAAGTGCTAGACACAAATGGGCAGCAGAGCTTTTATTCTGGCATAAAGAATTCACAATTCCTTCAGCTCCCGGGCCCTGACTCTGAGAAATGGGAATTTTTCAGTGCACAGACAGGACAGATGGGATCCCACGGAGGAGATGGATCATCTGACACCGCGTCCTGCCGGGAGCATTCCAAAGGCTCTGCAACCTTTGCTGTTCCACTCAAGATCTGCAAGTTTCTCTTAAAAAAAAMCCCCATAAACCAAACTGAGGATGACAACAAACTTTCATCTCTGGAATTACCAGATGGAAACGAATTAGCAGCTCAAGATGCAACAAGTTCTGGAGGAGCCACCTCAAAATATCAATATTAAAAAAGAACCCACCACAAGCAGAATGCTGCCATGGGTATTCTACAGAACAGAAACCTGGACAAGGAGAAAAAAGAAAGGTGTGGGATTATTCCCACTTTTACAGCTCTAACTTCTCTGAAARATCAGATTTAATGACGACACTTGGGCCTGACCTCCACATCTCTCCAAGCCATCAGTTCTGAGCAGTGTTTTCCATCCTCCCAGCTCTGGAGCTGTGCAAAGCAAACTCCATTTCTCATTTCACAGCTTATCTTTGAGGCTGTGTGCACAAATTAACATCAGTAATGCTTGAGCAGTTTAAAAAAGAGGGAAAAAGGGAAATCAGCAATCTGCAGAAAGCAGTGACTAATGTCCTGGAGCTTGTCTGAGCCTTTATCACGCAGGAACAGATGAACTACAGCAAAATTTGGGCCACCTCTGCTGCCAAAATTTTACTTGAAGTGCAGCACATTTACAACAGCTCTGCAAAAGAACTTGCTTCTTTTGATTTTTTTCTAAATAAAAATTAATACAGAAGGAACAAGAAGTACAAGGATAAGCATCAGGMACCTGAAGTCCTTCCAGCCCCATTTTGCTGGAATTCTATTATGACTATCCTCAGATGTCAAAATGTCATTTGATAATGAATGTTTAATATAACTTAGGTGTGCCTTGCTGCTGACAAGCAAAATAATCCCCAAATTTTGTCACTTACACTACACATAACTTTGCTTTAGTGTGTTCCACACACAACTCTGGTCCTAAAAGGATTCTCTGTTTCCTCAGGAACTTGCAGAATTAACATGTTAATTGAGAAATTTCTCTTTAAWTTCTCTTTAACATRAAATTTCTCTTTAATTCCTATGCTTATGTCATGTTGTGGAAAACATAATCAATGGAAAATACAGATATTAGCCAGGTTCATCCCCATTCTCACAGGAACCTCAAAAACTTGTCTGAATAAGTTCCAGCTTGGACTAAAACAACTGGACTGGCAAATAAATAAGGTAGGAATTAAATTTAAATATATATATATATATATAATTGGAATATATCTATATATTTGGAGAAATCAGGGAAGGAGTAAAACTCCTGAACACACAACTCAATGGTGAGGAATACCATGATGGAAAATGGGAGCAGAAATTAAAACCACAGCAAAAAGCCCCAGAAAAATGGAGGAAGAATCCCAGGAAGAATCCATGATTTGTGTGTATTTACTGCTCCCATACCACACAGATATAAATTCACTTCCCTACCATGGAATATCTCATTTTCTGTTACTTTCTGCCCATGGTGGTGCCTGYTCAGTTAATTGGTTTCTGCAGACTGGACAAGAGTTCCTGGTGCTGGATAAGCCTAAGAAGATTCCAATAATTCCTCACCCAAGGGAAGCTGAAAATTTGCATTCCCTTTATTTGCCCCAAGCRAACTTATTCAGAGCATCTCTCTTTTCCCAAATATCCTGAGCTCCAGCCTTGCTYTGCCTTGATAACAAGCACATTCCAGAAGCTGGTGAGGTGACTCATCCACTCTACTTTAATCTGAATATTCCTCCTTTGAAGCTGGTAGCTGAATGCTGACTCAGACCTTTTATAATCCATAGACTGCCATGCAAATTAATAAAAGATTTGATTAAGGTGACTGGGAAATTTTATTTTTGTAGGCTACCCCACTTCTGGGAATGYGACAGAAGAATTAGAAACTATTTTATGTTCTTGAGGCAGCCCTCAAATGAAGGATGGCACATCAAAAACTCGAGTTTGCAAATAGGGGCACTGTTAGGAATACAAAATTCTGYTGGTTCAAACAAATGTCCAAGCTCTGCATCTTTGCAGTTCAGCTGTAAGAGACACAATGTATTTTCCTTCCATTTTAATTCTGCYCTTTATAAAATACTTGGCTTCTGACTGGAGGCAAAATGTTCAAAGGCAAATGACTCAACCCTTCAAAACTGAAAAGGGCAAAATTTTGATTACTGAAAGGTGAGGCATGAAACAAACGAAACTTGTACCAAACTGATCAGCCCATCAATCTATATTTGACCTAAACTCAGAAAAAAAGCAACATAAATTCCTAACACTGGGCTGAATAATTGCCATATGGTGTGTGTGCAAAATATATGCAAATATTCTGCATGCAGCACAAGCAGATCCTGACATAAACTTGTTTGGCTTTGGGTTTTCTCTTTTCCCTTTTCATGRCAAAGCCAATGCTGAATATTCACTGGATTGCAGATCTGTCTTTCCATTTAGGCAGCACTCATAGGTACTTTTGTTAWTGGTTTATTTGTGTTTTTCTGATTTATTTTCAAGTTTTTTGTGCTTGAGGAGCTCAGCAAAGCTCCAAATGACTGGAAAGGGGAACCTTCTGACCCCCTTCCCACTAAATATTGATGTCAATCCCTCCCTCCCTGTGGTTTCAGCACTTTTGGAACTGTTTGCACTGAGAAATGTTGGGGTATTTTATAAAGAGCAGAATTAAAATGTTGGGAGTGCAGAACCTGAACTTCTGCACTGGAAAAATGTCTGACAAGTCCCCTTGGGCAATTACAGCTGGCTGAATTACAGGTTCTCAGCTGAGAAATAAATAAATAGAGTCTGATTGGGTTGGTTAGTGGGAGCAAAACCCTGCTCCAAGGAAAACTGGGAGCTGCAGGAGAACAAATGTTGAATTATCCTGCTGGAAGGTGTCTGAGGCACTCAATAGCTCAAATTCAGTGTTCCAGCCCATGGAATTAATGCTGCAGTCCAGGGAACACGGTCATAAAAAGACATTTAGAAGCCCTGTGGAATGTAAACAAAATGATTGTGTAAACAAAAATGCTGCCTCTCGGGCATCAGCATCCAGATAACAGCAGCAAATTTTGTTAAACTGATGCTTAATAAAGGAAAAAAAAAAAAGGAAAAAACACTAAACAAAAGAACTCCAAACCTGAAGGCTGAATTCTAACCTTTCTGACCTGAGTTACAGTGCAATCACCCTTCACAGAAGCAAMGGGAATGGTACCAGAAAGTGTTTATTCACTATCACCAGCACAATCTCCAYGTATTATCTTTAGGAAAGTATAATAAACCTGGTATTTCTGAGCAGTCCCTGCCCTCTCTATCAGAACCTGTTCAGCCTTATTTTGTAAAAGAGTTCAATGTTTTTATTGAGCAGGATCCYGACTGAGGGATGATTTAACCCTCTAAAGTCTGCAGGACTTTCTGCCCTTTGTGCACATTCCCATCCTCTGCTGCTGAAGGAAGTTGTGGACAAGAAGTTGTGTGAAAACACCAACCCTTCCCTTCAGGAGAATTCCCAGCCTGYTTCAGGCTCACACTCCTGCAAACAGCCACATGGAATACGTAACCTGGCCCCAGAATTTCTTGTAGCTGCAGTGCTGCTGTTTTCCACCCGCTGGAACGACTGCCTGGCTATTAATTAGTTAAAAATATCCCTCACATCAGCTGTGCCTGCTGACACGAGAGCAGATTTTGGAATCCAGCTGAAGGGGGGCAGGGCTGGGTTTGTTCTGCAGCCCCCAGCACACGCTGGGGGTCCTGGTCCCAAACTCTGCGACACAAACCAGGCACAGCAGGGAGAGCACAGGGAGGGCAGAAAACTCTGATGAGAGGGACGAGGGTGAGCAGAGCCCCTTCCACAGCATCAGCCCTAAACTTCCCCTCATTATCAGAACATTCTCACACAATTATTTCTCAMTAAACAGGACATAAAATTAAGTAATGCATTAAATTTTATTAATATAAAATCATTTCAAAATAAAATTATTATTAAYGGAATTAATATTTCATTAATATRAAATAATTTTATAWAATTTTYATAWYTKAAAAATAAAACCTAAAATTTAATTTTTAAAATAGTTTTAAAATAGAAATATTTTAAACTAAAACAATTAATAAGATAATCAATATTTTATTAATTTACACTTTATTAATAGAATATTTTTATAATTAATTTTAGAAATTTATTAATAGATGAAATTTAGATTATATTAAGTAGGTTCTAGTTCAGAATAGATTAAATAGGCTGAGTAACTTATGCAGATACAGCAGACCTGAAATGCTGAGCTCTGTTACAGCAGGAGTCAATTCTGTCAATGATTTATGGAAATAGAGGTACAAAATGAAGATTTTCCTCTTTTTAAAGAGTGTTTTCAATACCATATCTTAAAATTTCTTCCTTTAAATACAATTCTTCCAAGAAATAGGCTGCTGAGAGCACAGCTCACACTCTTCTTGCCATGAGCCCATTTTCCAGTGAGGGGAAATGGAAATATACTGAGCATCCACTCAGCACAGCCCAAAATAAAATCTCCTGGATGCCAGAGAAAACTGTCCCCATTCTATTCAAACAGCTGCCACTGAGTAAGCAACTTTTATATGGGGAAATAAATTTTTAAAAACTCATTTAAGTGGGTGGACATTTAGTGTTACAGAGGATTTGTTTCTCTCCCTGACCTCTGKTCTGATCAGCAGAGTTGTAAACAGAAAATACAGAAAAATATGTTTCATTTTCTCCACAGATGCTTTGGGAACCATAACTTGCCCTTTTATAAGAATCAGAAAATAATTTCCACTTCTCTCATGTTTCCCTGCTCTAGATTTTAACAACAAAATTTCATCACTGCAGTGGCTCAGCCTTGCACTATCTGATGCATCTTTTAGATTTTCCAGTGGCAGAGGTGACCTTCAGTGTTTTAAATTCTGCTTAAACAAGGCTCAAACACCTTGAAATGTTTGTTCCAAAACCAGCCTCCCACATTTCTRCTTATTCACACAAACAGCTCGTGCTGAAACCACCCAAGATTCTTTCCAGGTCTGCTCTTGTCTCATTTGATTTTCTTCCTGCACCAGAGAATGGGCCCATAGTAAAACCAGCAATGAATTTTGATTTGTTCACCACAACTAGAATGRGTTTTGGGAAGTTTATAAATGTACAGGATTGGTGGGGGAAGACCTAACAAAACAAACTGAATTTGGATTGATGTTTTTTTTTCCTAATAACCAAAATAAAAGCCAAGAAAGCCGTTCCTGAGCTTCATGGCCACAGCAGCTCCTGGCCCTAGCTGTGTTTTCTGCAGCCCTAAAGATCCTTTCCTCCTTTCCTTCCCCACCACTGGCACCACGTTTTACAAACTGATTTTTGCCCTCCTGCTTGTCCCTTTCTGGTTGCTCCTACTGCCAGGAATTARTGGTCATGCTGCAGAGAAATGCCTCAGAAAGCACACAAAAACACAAGAGAAAACCAACCAAAAAGCAGAAAACGAAACAAAAAAMCTCCAAAACAAACAAAAATTCCACTCAAAAGATAAAAACAAACAAATRAAAAAAGCAAACCCCAAAAAACCCAAAAGGCAGAAACCAAAAATCTTACACATCCTCTTTCCAAAACACATTCTGCAATACTATGTCTGTAACATATTTATAAATTTATATTTATAAATACATATTTATACATTTTATATTTATATTTTTCTCCTTTTATATGGGATACGATGGAATACGATGTGGAATACGATGTCTGTCACACATTTATAAATTTATATTTATAAAGATATATGCATAAATTTTATATTTATATTTTTTATCATTTTAGATGAGAAAAGAACTTGGAATACTATGTCTGTAATGTATTTACAAATTTATAAAGATATATTTATACATTTTATATTTATATTTTTCTCATTTTATATGGGAAAAAAACCTGGAATACGATGTCTGTCACACATTTATACATTTATATTTATAAAGATATATGTATAAATTTTATATTTATATATTTTTTAATCATTTTAGATGACAAAAGAACTTGGAATACTATGTCTGTAACGTATTTATACATTTAAATTTATAAATTTTATATCTTATTTTAGATGAGAAAAGAACTTGGAATTCTATATAACATAGTTATAAATTTATGTTTATAAATATATATTTATAAATTTTATATTGTTCTCATTTTAGATGAGAAAAGAACTTGGAATATTATGTCCATAACATATTTATAAATTTCTATTTATACATATATATTTATAAATATATTCATTTTTCTCATTTTATGTGAGAAAAGAACTTGGAATACTATGTAACAGTTATAAATTTGTGTTTAAAAATATATATTTTTAAATTTTATATTGTTCTCATTTTAGACAAGAAAAGAACGTGGAATACTATATCTGTAACATATTTATAAATTTATATTTATAAATATATATTTATAAATTTTAAATTTATATTTATTTTTTCATTTTATATGAGAAAAGAACTTGGAATACTATGTCTGTAATATCCTTAGCTCTGGATAAACACAGAGTGGCAATCTGGGTCAGCTGAAACAGCTCAAAACTCACATTTTKTACCCTTTTTTCCATATGTACCAAAGACAGCAGGGCTGTTATAACCTCTAGAAAAAATCTGAAATAATTTTTGTGTGTCAGCCCCAAAAGAAACCACAAAGCCTTGATTGCTTGGAGCCATCTCCTGAATGAAACCTCAAAGAGCCCGTGCAAATCTCCTCCCCAGACCTGCACTGCCCGATTTCAACATTGGCACTGCTAAGTGGCTCTTCAGCAATCGTTTAAGGCTCAATATTCTCCCCCTTGTATATTTACAGGAATAGATTTGAAGCAGGCTATTTTTAAATCCTGATTTGCTGGTCCCCGATGGGAGTCATAGGGAAAGCAGCGGGGCAGGAGGGGATGGCACGGGGATTTGGTGCCAGCATCGTCCCCCCTGCAAGAAATCAAAAAGGAATCCTCTCACAACGCTTTTCAACACTGCCCAACTTCCAAGAAGTGGAGGAAAAGAGCTTTCATTCATCCAAATTAGCAGCATTTCAGTCCCTCCCAACAATGCT
>JACDOX010000280.1:199818-211234 GCA_014549065.1 Cardinalis cardinalis | reverse complement strand
TGGCTGCCCCTGGCCCCGCGGGGCAGGAGCAGCCGCCGCAGCTGAGTCACGGCTCTGCCTCTCCCCCCGCCAGGGATTTTCTCTCCAAGCTCGCAGACATCGCTGTGACGAGGGATTCTTSCTTTCAGGGCTGAACCTGCCGCGTTTTGACGTCTGAATTCGGGATTTGTCCTTGTCCCTGCTCCGTGGTTAATGCCACTGCCCTCCCCTTTCCCCCAGTGTCTCTGCTCAGCCTTTTGCTGCAATCCAAGAACGAAATAAAATTCATAGTCACAAAAAAATCAGTGTAAATTTCCATGCCCATCAACTTATCCTAACTGTTATATTTATTTAAACCAGAAATTATTTGCCTTGGACTCATGTTGTTGGTTAATACAATCCAAATATGCACAATTTTATATTGATCACAAAATCCTTCCCAGCCCTGGAAATTCAGGAGACAGATCCAAACTTACAGTTCCTTTGGATAAAAGC
The DNA here is from genome assembly GCA_014549065.1 of Cardinalis cardinalis. NCBI lineage: Eukaryota > Metazoa > Chordata > Aves > Passeriformes > Cardinalidae > Cardinalis > Cardinalis cardinalis. The sequence continues at coordinate 210,760 of JACDOX010000280.1, read as the reverse complement.
CTCTACTTCAGAAATGGGGCAGATCTGTTCCAATGGTTTGCTGCAATGGACAAGGTTCAGTCTCTGCTGTCCATCAGCTGTCAGGAGGTCAAAGCCTCCTTTCCTGAAATGTTTCCCAAATAAGCCAAGTGAAAGAAAAAAATTCCAAAGACAAGGTTCAGAACTGCAGGAATGATATCATAATAATTTAAAAATTTATTTGTAAAAGTCAAATGACCAAAAGATGCTCTTTGCCACCCAAAACCTTGAATATTCCAAGCTGGTTAACATATGGAACAGAGACTGAAACCAGTTTATAATTACTTCACTGAAAATTCTCTGTTAGTATTTATGTGTTTAATTCTATGTTTGCTGGATGCCCGTGGGGATAAATATGTTTTGCTACTGAAAAGCAGCAWAGAAATAGTGATAAATAATAATTCAACACAGAAAACCTGGGKTTTTTTGTTTATTTTAAATCCCACTGCTTTGTACAGCATCACATGTTCCACAAATACTTAATCGACCAAAAATAGGCTAAAAATGTTGACCTTGGTGCATCCTGGAGGTGTCCAAGGAAGGACTGGATGTGTCAGAGCTCCCGGCTGGTGACAGCTTGGATTTAAATCCATTTGCTTWGTTTGATGGAATTTCTCACTCATATGATAATTCTTTACTGCCAATTTTTTAAAAATCTAAAATTTAGGGAGTTCCCTACATGTCATCACCAAGAGCACTCCTGACTTGTAAGGAAACCAAAAACCWAAAAGGCAAGTTAGGGCTTGCCTGCAATTCCTGTACTGATTCCAAATAAGTTGTGGTGGTTTTAAGTAATTTTCTGGATCAATACCTGGCCAGGAGCCAAATTATCTTCTGTCCCAACTCTGCCCTTCCTTGCAGCCTGAACTCAAAGCTGTCCAACTCTCAATTTCATCCTCCTCCTGATTTACTTTGCAATTTGTAACTCTGTGCCCCACGATTCAAGCAAACAAATCACAGGTCCAGGAGAGCCCTGCCAGTCTTGACAAGGTGAATGAGATTTTCTCTGCATTCCCCAGCCTGCCATGAGCATTTGCTTCTCCAGTAATTCTTGGCCTTAACAGCAAAATAGAAGCAGCTGCTGCTGAGTGTTGTTACTTCTTCCACATGATTCTGTCTTTAATCACAATCCAGAGTCAGGTGAAAAATTTGAGATTATTAATGGATGTTCTACCTCCAGGAGCATCCTGCAATACACTTGAAAAATTTAGGACTTGCTCAATCTGTCTTCTCAAAAGCYGAGCTGCTGCAATGCTAAAAATGTGTACAAGAAAAGGGCATGAAAGATTGGAAGGAGTTGATGCATATTTCAAACACATCCCTATGAAAATGTGGTTTCCATATTCCTCCAGTGTACTCTTAACTCATCAAAAAGGAATACTGGAATGTTGGAATATAGGACATTGCAGTAATTTATTTCTGAATTGTGCTATCCAATTATGGAGACCAAATTGCTCCCAAATCTGATTTGCTACTGGAACTACAAGATGTTTTTAGTGCATATGAACCAATATCTAAATTTAATTACTATACACATCTTGCCTTAGTTTGATTCTTTTTAAACATCAAGATCAGCACAGGGAACCTGGAAAGTCAATTGGGCTTTAAGGCAGGAGTGGATATTGGGATACAGAGCAACATGAATGATAGATAAATAAATGGTAGGTGGTAATAATAGATAAATAAATATTCTAACAAATAATAGTTAATAAATAATAGTATTGTACAAAAATTATAATATGTATAATATATACAATGATAATAAAAATAATAAAARTAACAAATAAATATTCTAATGGATTAGGAGCACTGATATTTTATCTTTGATAAATTCTATTGAAGAGGAACTGCGAGAGGAAAAGTTAATTTCATACAGACAGCAAGAGCACRAGGAAAGAACTTTGAATTATGAGAACCTAAATGCTTTTGATCCTGTAATTAAAATGTATGGCAAAACAATAATCTGTTCAGGTACTGAATGTAATTCAATGTACCAGAGATGAATTGAGTATTTTAATAACCAGTCATGAGAATTTTCTAATCCATTGTCACAGCTTGAGCAAGGACAATTTCTTCCAGCCCATGTGCCCTTTAGAAGCTGAGTATTTCTAATCAGTGAGAGCTGAATGACCAAAGGAATGAACAAATTTTAAAAAGGAATAATGAATAAAAGGARCAATAAGAATGGGATAGGGGAAGGGATGAGGAGGGGAAAGCAAAACCCAAAACTTCTGGAAATGTGGATTAGGGGAAACTTTGCTCTGCTATGAATTCACACATCCAGCAGAACTGAGGGAGGGAGGTGAGCAGAGCAAAGAGCCAATTTCCAGCACCCAATTTCCAGGGCCTTGTGCCTTTTTGGTGGAACCTTCATTTGCATTTAATCATGCTCTTCATAAAAGGCTCTTGGAAGGCTGCAGAAACAGGAGAATGTAATCCCATTATTCCAACACAAAGAAATAGGAGGATGTMATTCCCTTTATTCCAGCACAAAGAAATTCCAGCAAGGTGATCTCTCAGTGGCTGAGCCACTGCAGAATTGCAAGTCCCAATCATCTCATTTTTTTTTTCTCCCCAAAGAGATGCCATAAATGGAAAGAAAATTTCTCCAGGTGAAAAAGGCTTAAACAAACAAAACACATATTTATCCCACCAAAGTATCGGAGAGGGGATTTTTTAACAATGCTGCATTAGCTACAAAGACACTTTATGCAGAAATCAGGCAGGTACCCTTGAGAAAATGTGTTTGAATAATGGCAAGTATTTTACTTTTTGGTAACCTCTTGAGCTGCACAATAGGAATTTTGTCACTCTTTGTTCTGTGATGAATTCTTGATGGAAAAGTCTAAATTTTCCACTATCTTCCAACTTTTTCTTTAAGAGGACTCTAGAAAAGCAGGAGGTGAACGGCAAGAGAATTTCCCAGGTGACAGCTCCTGGTGGGCTGTGGCTCTCCCACCCTCTGGGGATGGCTTTGAAGGGTGGTTGTTAATGGATGGTGGGAAGGGGAGCTGGAAAATGTCACAATGATTATGGAATGCAGTTTTCTTGGTCACAGAGCTGTGCTGGAGCTGCACTCCACTGAACACTTTTATTTGCTCGGAAAAGCCTCAGAATTCCTAGGTTTTGTGGAGGTATTTGCCCCATTTTACAGCTTAAACTGGAAATCTCTCAGCAGAATATCACCATTTTTGTCATATTCATTTAATGTCACAACTTTTGCCTATTTGAAGTGAASGGTGACAGATTAAAGTCAGGAATCAATTCCTCAGAAAAATCAACAAGCAGCTTGAAACAGCTCTTGTAAAAAGGAGCAGCAAGTTAAAATGTCATGACTCACCAGAGCACAATATTTCCCCACAACATCGCTGCTGTCACAGGCAGCTACTTCACTGCTCGTGTGGAAACAGCACAAGAGTAAATAAACACAGGAATTGTGAGCAGAATATGCCTAATCACTGTTTAATGCCTTTCACTGCCWCTTCCAAGCCTCCACAGTAATTTCACCCTGAATGTTCTATTTTGGTTTCAACACAAAGGGCCAGATTAGAAGTTTTTAATTAAAAAAGACAACGACATGGAAACTTCGTATACTTGGATTTTTCTTCTTCACCCTTTCCAAAAGGTTTCAGTAATGGTTGATTCAAGCCAAAACCTGTTATGAAATATTCTTTTTAAGCAAAACTTTCAACCTTTAAATAATTCTTGAGGACTGCTGTATTTAGTTTTAACATGGTTAAGTGACTGCACACTGACCTCAAAATGAGCAGCAGTATTAGTGGGGACAGCTGACAAAGAGAATTGTAAAAGGCAGTAAGTGTGCATCAGTTTAATTTGAGTTTGGACAGAAAAAACCTTATTCCATCTGAATGCAATAAAATAATCTACACTGGCAGGTCCTGTGCGCTGGAATCTAAACAGAGATATTTTTTGAGAGGGTATTAAAGATGACTGAATATTCATAATTTTAACTATCTGATCAAAGCTGTTTCTAATCAATTTATTTTCCATTTACAGACATACAGAACTTCTATCGTCCTACAGTCACGGGTTTTTACCCTGAGTTTTCAGGCAATGTTTCAGATAAAACGGAGGAATTTGTCCTCATTATGCAGAATACTTTTATGCCTTGCAYAGCTCTGTGAGGAAAATGCTGCTGGATTACTGCAGACAGGCAGAGATGTGCACACACTTTTACACATGTGCAGATTAAGCTGTTTCTGCCCCCAAATGAAATTAGTTGTGTGTCAATGAGGTTACAGCCCAGCACTCCAGCCCTGGTGCAGCAGAGATGGGGACTTTGATACTTTACAACAGCTGCTCTTGCTGATTAACATCATTAACTCTGATTATGTATCWCACATAATCCCATTTTCCAACATGAAAGTTATTTGCTCAAGTCCTCGAAGTGAAAATATTCWGTTCTCATCTTGAGGAGTCCAGTGTGTAGATCTAAAGAATTTCATTCATCTATCAATGGTCTAGATCTAAAGAATTTCAGTCATCTATCAAAAAAACTACTCTAAACCACAGACTAATTAAAGAAATACAAAAGTGACTTTCAGAAGTATTGCTCATCCCTCAAAAATAAACCTTTTCTTGACACCAATTAGGTTTGCTTCCTTTCAAACGCTCAGCTGAAAATTCCCAAACTGAAACAACCCTTGGAATGAAGCAATGTGCTTTAAGCCTTACACTGCTGTTTGTTAAAGAGCTGCATGCACAAAGTCTCCATCCCACCTGGRCAGACATACAGAACAGTTTGCCAGGTGCTTTTCAGAATTCAGTTCCACATTCAGCATCACAAATTCCCTGCTCTGCATCACCCAGCCCCGAAGTGACCAACAAACACCCAGGGAAARCCTCCACCAGCCCAGTGAGGAGCCCAGCAAAGCAGAAAATCGAGATTTAATTCTGTTGTTGCCACATGAAGTCACACAGAGCCTGGATTGCAGGAGAGCAGCACCTGTGAGTTTAGTGCATGGTGAAAGCCTTGCTGAGAGCTGTTCCTGAAACACAGGGACATCATCACAGAGGGGTTTGGGCAGTGACAATCACACTCTGCCATCTCCTTTCACCGTGCAGGTGTGGTTTACTCTAAATGCTGCTTGGGAGCTGGCTTGTCATCAATGCACAGCCCAACAGCCAGGGATCTGGGAGCTGGAAAATGCATTTATAATGGGTCATAATATTCAAGGAAAAAAAAAAGAAAACAAGAAAAAAGAAACTCACCAAGAAATAACCCCAAAGCTCCATTAGCRGTCTGATTTTCTGAAAGGCCTTCTAGCAAATAACAGAATAAAACAACTGCAAAACTAAACAGAAAAGCACTGCTGTAAGACCCTCACCAAGGCAGTGGAAGTGGTTGGAGTAGAAATAATGAAAACAATAATGCACATTAATTATAGTTTATATTGGTTCCTCCCATGTATTGCTGTTGCCAAGGCAGTCAATCTTACCCCTGTGTACATTGAATTACTGCTGGTTCACACCAGGCATTTCTTCCTCAGCAAGAAAATTAATCAGCATAAAAATCCTAGACCATGGATCCAACTGAAAGAATTTAGACAGGGAACAGCCTGACACAAATCCTGAGCATCTCCATCCCATAATTTCTGCATTGTAACCCACACAATGGATGCTCATGAGACCTGTCTTCAAAACACCTGAGTGACTTTGCACTGGCACCATGGAGGAGCTTCCTTTTATTGCAGGGCAAGAAAACTGCAGCCATGCACTGCTTTGTACCTGGGCAGCATCCACCAGTGAAAATTCCTACTAATTCTTCTCCCAAAAACCCTTCTACATGCAGATGTACATGACTGCATACACATAAACACATTTCAAAAGGCCCATCACAAACTCCTGTCATTTATTGATATATATTGTATGGAACAGCCACACAAAAACCCAAAAATATTCTAAAGGTTTTATTCTAATTCTTATTACCCTTTCTTATAATTACTCTTAATAAATTTTTCTTTATATCYTTTTAAAGTTACTTGATTTTTCTCCTAACCCTATCTCACAACAAGAATGAAGCACATTAGTAATTAACCAACACCAAACCCACCACACTCTTTACAATGTTAACCAAGAAATCTCAAAATTAGTAAAATCCCAAATTAACAAACCAAAAGCACTACTCAAAATTAGTGTTTCTGCCCAGTTTCAAACTAAAACCACCACACTGGACAGTGAAAATTCCTACACCAGTGAAAATTCCTACAAATTCTTCTCCCAAAAATCCCTTCTACATACAGATGTACATGACTACACACACACAACACATTTCAAAAGGCCTATCACAAACAYTCCTGTCATTTATTGATATATATTGTATGGAACAGCCACACAAAAACCCMAAAAAAATTACTGTTAATAAATTTTTCCGTATACCCTTCCAAAGTTGTAAGCCTACTTTACCTTTCTCCTAACCCTATCTCACAACAAGAATTAAGCACATTAATAATTAACTAACACCAAACCCACCATACTCTCTACTGCATTAACCAAGAAATCTCAAAATTATTGAAATCTCAAATTAACAAACCAAAAGCACTACTCAAAATTAGTGTTTCTGCCCAGTTTCAAACTAAAACCACCACACTGGACAGTGAAAATCCCTACACCAGTGAAAATTCCTAYAAATTCTTCTCCCAAAAAACCCCTTCTAYGTATGCATGACTCCATACACACAAACACCCTTTAAAAGGCCTRTTGCAAACACCTATCATTTATTGATATATACTGCATGGAACAGCCASACAAAAAGCCAAAAATATTCTAAAGGTTTTATTCTAATTCTTATTACCCTTTCTTTTAGTTACTGTTWATAATTTTTTCTTTAAACCCTTTTTGAGTTTTAAGCCTACTTGACCTTTCTCCTAACCCTATCTCACAACAAGAATTAAGCACATTAGTAATTAACTAACACCAAACCCACCACACTATTTACTGTGTTGACCAAGAAATCTCAAAATTAATGAAATCTCAAAATTAGTGAAATCTCAAATTAACAAACCAAAAAACCATTACACAAAATTAGTGTTTCTACTCAGTTGCAAACTAAAACCACCACACTGGACAGCATCCACCAGTGAAAATTTCTACAAATTCTTCTCCCAAAATATCCTTCTACATTCAGCTATTCATGACTACATATACACAAACACCCTTTAAAAGTCCTATCACAAACACTCCTGTCATTTATTGGTATATATTKTATGGAACAGCCACACAAGACTCAGGAAAATTACTTTTGGTTCTCTGTCAAAAACAAAGGCTTCATAAATAATTTTTCCTYGTTAAAAGTATCCCTAGGATTTTTATTTACCCTGATATCAGAATTTGTGTACTATACTCATCTTGCCTTAGTTTGTTTCTTTTTAAACACCAAGATCAGCACAGGTAACCTGGAAAGTCAATTGGGCTTTAAGGAAGGAATAGATACTGGGATAAGGAGAAACTTGAATGTGTGGTAATAAAATATTCTTACAAATAAATATTCTAATTAATTAGGAACACTGGTATTTTATCTTAGATAAATTCTGTTGAAGAGGAACAGCAAGAGGAAAAGTTTATTTCATAGAGACAGCAAGAGCACGAGGAAAGAGCTTTGAATTATATATATATACATATAATATATATACAATATAGATATAATTATATATAGATATATAATTTTATATTTTTATATATACATATTATTAGTAGATGGCTGAGACAACAACTCTTGAGTAAAACAAGTTCTGCACTCACAGCACACTATGAAGCCATATTGCCACTCAGTGGAATTGGATGTTTTTATCATATTTTATGATTAAACATTTTTGTCGTACTTTCAGAATCATAAATTTCATATGATGATTTTTCTAATATTAATTTTAAAACCTTTAACATCTTTTAGGACCCTCTCAATGCTGAAGTGTGTGTATACATAGAAAGCTTTCTTTGGAAATTATCTTCAGTGCAGCAGAAACTATTGCTGGTCAGGGCTGTGTAGAAATTATGAACAGGATGGGACTGCTAGGAATGTGTTTTCRGCTGTTTTATTTTCCAGCATCAGCCTCATTACATGGTTATGACAATGGGAAGAGGCCATCRTTGCATATTCCARGCTRCTGAGAAAGAACTTAATGTTACAACTTACTTTAAAAKWTTTTTGATCAATCACMCAAAGCAAAAGCATACTGRCAGTAGTTCCATCCACCCACTATAAGCACACGTACCTTTGGTTAAAACAATGCTTGCTTATTTCAAATACAATACACGCTTGTAGGCCTTAAAACACAATGCACAGAGCTYCATTATTATGCTTAGAACTTCCTAATGTTTCATTAGATATACTTTTCAGCATCTTAGGGAGTTATTCTAGACAAGTGTTAATGCACAAACCACTGTTCTATTTGTCCTTGCTTTTCTACAGTTTAAATAATTTTTCTGCTGACYAATCTYATGGYTRCTGCTTRGCTCTAATCACAGTTCTGCTGTCTCTGAGCTGCCTTTTGCAGCTTTCCCAAACCCTCTGATTTAATGGATTCCCACAGAAATCACTGAAACTGAGAGGTAGTGCAATACTGAGCTGAACCTTCTCTCTGGAACCATCCTGGCCTCCCTGAGCAAATGTGAGACTCAAGAGACTGTGACTGATCCCATACTGGAGTTTAATCCTCTCAATCTGGGCTGTTTCAGTGCCATTATAATCAGTCTTATTAGGAAGAAATCAGAAGGAATAAAGAAGAAACGAGGTCAGGCAGAACAAACGTGAGGTCAGGCATGGAGCTGTGCACAYACAGAGCTGGAGCAGCCCCTGAATGGAAGGAATCCCAGCTCCAGCTGCATTCCAGCTGTGAGCAGCTGTGCCCTGGCAGCAGGAGATGGGCACCCAGCATCCCACACAGCCCTGAGCATCCCCTGGCACAGCTGGAGCTGAGCTGGGTGCTCCTAGAGCCCTGCACTGCCTGAAACATCTGGGCTCAGCAGGAAACCCAGATTTAACATTCTGTGCCCTCAGAATTAAACACTCCTACCACTCCAGCTTGAAAAGTATAATGCAGGATTTCACCTCAGCCACCTGATGCTTTAAGATTTTAGCTTTTGTATTTTTCATATATTTAGTGTGTAACTCCAAACCCCACACCCAGTATYGGCTGCAGCTTTCCCATTTTGGGCASACACAGCAATTCCTCTCCAGGCCTGGCCATCAAGGACACCTCACTGCCTCAGGCCCAGAGATGGGAACAAAAGGGACCTGGGGGGAGCAACCTTGGGCTCAATGACTTCATTACCTGGAGTTGGAATTGGCAGATGAACCCCCAAAGTGCAAATGGACCAAACTTATAAAAGTATAAAAACCTGTGAAACATTGTCCATTTTGGGTGCAGCCCCTGGGGGGCTTCATCTGCCCAAAATGCACCTGCAGGCCCTTCAATAAACAGAACTGCTTTTTATTCCATTAATTCTGTCTGGCCTCTGTTTTAGGCAGCCCAAAAAGGCCTCACACCAGCTGTTTGTTAGGAATCTGTTTATTCATATTCATGTGTCAGCCAGGAGGGATAACCTGTGGGGGCAATGAGGGAGGAAAAAAGGACTGACCAAATCTTTGCCCATTTTGCCCAAAGCTGAGGCAGCCTGCAGCTGTCCCTGAGCYCTCTGAGTGTGGCTGGGCACTGATGAAGTTGTTTAATTAGCAGGAGCAGCAGTGCAACCAAGCAAGGAGCTCTCCCTGCAGACCCAGGCTGAGGCTGCCCTCCCTCCCTCGGTGTCTGGGAGGTTTTATCACCTCACTGCACATTTCTGGCACTCCACAAGGTAAGCTGCTCCTCTTTGGGAGCAATGTCATTACTGCAGGTAGCATTTTACTTCATAATTCATGGCTTTGCTTTTTGTCATCTACAACATTGCTTTCTCTGCCAATTTACTCTTTCCCATTCTTGACAATTTTTGCAGCAGCCTGTAATTACCCTTTGCTGCTGTGTTCAGCCAAGCAGRTCCAAATTCCTTCTGTGGAGGTTCTGTACCCAAACCTGGCTGCCTGCATTTGTTATTCCCCTCCTCARACACAAGTTTTATGCTCAAACACGGATTTTCACTGAAGCCTTATCACATCTTTAAGTGCAGATTGCAGTGTGCTTTATTTGTAAATGTATAAACCCCCCAAACATCAATTATTTCAGCGGTATTAAACCAGATTTCTGTAGTTTCAAGCATTCCTAATGGGATATAATGATGTGATATTGGATATGGTATTTCTGTAGGTCACTCACACAGTGCTATTAAGAACTGGGTACTAAAACTGCATAAAATGAAGTCACTACTTTTAGAAACTCCTGTGGGAATATTTAGCATCAATCTTTTGAGAAAACCTGCTTCCAGCAAAAATGGCTTTTCCAGTGTGCTGCAGTGTTTACACAATGGCAAACCCCAAGCATATCAAACAGGAAGTCCTCTACACACATTTTTGCAATGTGAAGAATAAAATAGCTAATGTTATMGTTTTTAATTCCCTTTTGTTCCATKCCTTACCTATTTCAACAGGTTACAATTTGCTGCTGGCAAGCCATTATCARATTCTGAATAGGCTGCAAGTAGAATTTCTTATTTTTATGTGGTTCCATAGTCTACCAAGCAATTAGTTATTCCTTTCATCTCTCACTTCAGTCTCATTACTTTGAAATGTACCTCCCTAAAATTAATTCTTTCCTTGCCAATTTTTCCATTTCCTTTCTCTGAAGGCAAAATTTAGAAGAAAATGTTGGCAAACTTTTTTCTCTAATGTTATCCATTCACCAAATGTGTTGCCATAGCTTTCAGTGGGCTTCAGAGGCATTTTTATTGTCTCTTAAAGACAGGGAAAAGAGAAAAAATCCCTTTGATGCTGAGCACAGGGGACTGGGATGGGATGGGATGGGATGGGATGGGA
>JACDOX010000280.1:159958-185270 GCA_014549065.1 Cardinalis cardinalis | reverse complement strand
GACACTGGGCAAACCAACAGCCCATCACATTTCTCCTCCTCCATAAAATAATGCAAAACAATAAGTTATTTACAGAAAGTGTGTGAGAAAGTTCATTACAAGAATGTCAACATCAGAAGGCTTAGAAAATCTTAAAAATCAGGGTGACACTCCTTGATTAATGAACATCATCAGGGAACACAATTAACCAGAATTAGCCTTTTGCCAGGTGGTCATTCCCTGAATGATGCTCGTGTTCCTGAGGGAGCAGCAGCAAAACTTGAACAGCATCAGACATCCCCTGTCACAGACATCTTTTATGGAAAATCCTTTCCTTAGGATTTCTCCTCCTGAGAAGCTGAGAGGCCTCAGGAACAAAATGTAACCAATGGTTATCTGCTGCTGTGGAATGCAACAGGTGCAGCTGGGATTGTTTCATGTGGTTGTTTCCAAGCTACAAGCCTTTGTTATCTTTCTTTCTTATTCTATTCTTAGCCAGCCTTCTGATGAAATCCTTGCTTCTATTTTTTTAGTATAGTTTTAATATAATATATATCATAAAATAATAAATCAGCCTTCTGAAACATGGAGTCAGATCCTCGTCTCTCCCCTCAACCAGAAACTCCTGTGAACACGGTCACAATCCCCTGTGCTCAGCACTCCATGAAATCTCCATTGGTTTGTCCTCCATGAACTCTCAGCTGCAAACCCCAGGACAGTTTATTTCATAAATCAGCATTCATTAGTGACCAGGATTTACCCCTGCAAGCTCTGAACAGGGATGAACTCCTGCTGCAGGAGAGGGGTCTGTGCTCTCATGGGTAATTCCTGCTGAGGTGTGAGAGGGAGCTCAAAACAAATTCWGTGTGTGTGACATGAGAACAACCTGCAACAGGAACAGGCAGGTGACAGCCCACACGAGTGACAGGTCAGATAAAACATTATAGGTAAATAAAATACAAACATTTTAAAAATAACAGCTAAATAAAATTCTCTCTCTTCCAAAACCTGAAGTTATGATAGCAGCAACAGTTGTCTTTCATTTCCTACTAAGAAATTATCTGATTTTTTGGTTYAGTATTTTCTGTCCTTTTATCCTTAAACATTTTCTAAAATTTTATTTTTGAAATACTTTGATACAAATAAAAAATTCAGGCAATTTTTAGCATGCATTTAAAGCTCAGGTGCTACTGATACTCTTCTGTAAAGGCTGAAGGCAATCTTGCCAGTATTTCAGAGCCCAAGCCACAGAAGTCTAAATAATTAATTTTAAATACAATTTCTTTTAAAAAATTACGATTACACATRTGGACTGACAAACTGGATAGATAAAGAGTGTGTCACTCATAAATTTGTGTGACTATATATATAAAAATACATATAAATGGTGTTTACTGGCATTGTGTATCTGGAGGAATGCAGCAATAAATCTGCTCTGCCCACATCACCTGCTGCATTTCTTGGTTTTGGATTTTTTTGGGTTTGAGACCACAGCCCTTATTTTCCTGTTAGAAACAGCTGATTTATTTCTTTTCCTCTCGCTGAGCTGTTCTTCCCCCATGCTCTGCATTACAGAGAAATCACAATGAGCTGTTGGAGGCACGCTCAGTGTTTTGCCGAGCAGTAAATACAGAAATTTTTGAACCAAAACTGTTTGCAAACTGCAGGTACCACGGAGGGAGAATCCCACCAACAAAACCTGGCCATTTCTCAGCCTGGAGGAGAGGCAGCACCATGAAAAGCAACAAAGAGCAGATGTTGTGAGGCACAAAAATAAACTGCACACGAATGTGACACTGGGATGCGACRGAGGCAGCAGAGTAAACAGATTTCTGCCAAGCAGGAAAATATCCATTCCTCATAGGCTCAGTCAATGGATTGCTGTTGTTGAGTCATTTYAGGGCTTCACTTGGATATCTGAAGAATAAAAATAACAAGGGATACTGTGAAAATTCTAGAGAAGAGGGATGGGAGTCAAAATGAACAGAGATGCACCAGCTGCACTGGTGTGCTCCCACAGCCTGGCATCCTTGGCCTGTCAGAGCTGAAGATTTCCCAGTCTGAGAGAAYCCCACAACGAAATAACATCTTCATCCTCCAGGTAGGAGGTTAAACAGTCCATAAGCATCCCCTGATGAGGAAGGAGTCTGCCAGGCAAATCACAGATATTCAATTTAATCAGCACAAAAGTGGTGGGGTTTGGGTTTTTAACAGTTTTCTTTTGCAAATGTTTTGTTTACCTTATGAAATTTAGAGTGAAAGTGTCCAACCATTCTGAATCATTTTCTAACTGATTGAATGGATAAATGTGAGATCAACTGCAGCACAGTTCTGTGCTGCAAAATAAAAAAGAATAAAGCCCTGAAAACCACAACTCCAGCTGAAATGCAGCWAACAAATATGACACTTAAATACAGTCTGGTCATCACATTAAAACTGTAATTTCCTTTTCGAATGACTAATCAAATTATTAGGATGAACACACATTTACCTAAYTAATTACCTGCTTTAGTTACCACAAGTTAATTTTGAGCACCACGTATGTGAAAGCCTGGTAAGTGTAACACYCAGAGTGAGCAGAGGATGGAAGAAAGCACAGGGCTGAACAATAACATTTTAAATTTTAGCATTGTGTGATTCACRTGATTTTAATGGGCAGCAAGGCAATGTGGGAGAGGGTTTGCCTGGTTGCCCATGAAAGCAGTGTGAATTGGACAAGCTGTTTTCCAGTGAGTAACCAAAAATGGTCCTCTCCTCTATCTGCAAACACCCAGAGCTTGCACAGATTCTCCKTCACTGAGAATTCAAGCTTGGATGTCCTCACAGGTACCCAGAGCAAGGCCATGAGAGAGAGGACACCCCTTGCCTTGGGGCTGCTAACATTGGGCTAAATCCTGGATTTAATCCATGCAAGGGARTGCACAATAATTGGAATTTGTTTGCTGTTAGCAGGTGATTTCCATGCTGTGTTTAACCAGAACTGCTCCAGCACCAGCTGAGGGAATTTAGCGCTGTCCCAACTCCTCTGTGTGAATCCTGGATGGAGTGAAGCCCTCTGCCACCCCTTGTGCCCTGGATCACCCCTGTGGCTGCAGCACCACCAGTCTGTGACCATCTGAGCTCTGCAGCTGCTTCCTCTGCCCCCTGTTGGGAAGGATGAAAGTKTGMCAAGAAAGTCTCACAGATGTGTGTGTGCTTGGCAGAAAGATTTTTAAATGTAGAGTCTGATGAAGGAATAGAGATGGAAGCAAATTTTGATATAGGAGAAAAGAATTGCTGAGCCAGTCTCACTGGATAACCAAGGAGGCAAAGGCTGTGTTGGTTAGAAGGGGTTTTTATGGCTAAGAGAAAAGGATAAACCCACCCCAAACAAGAAGATGCTTTTACCAAGCACAAAGAGAGCACAGGCAAACAAGGCAGCAAAGTTGCAAGTAGAAAAAAGGCCTCAGAATTTTCCACTGCAAGAAAACTGAAAAACAACTTCTAGGTTAAACTGTAATGTACTGACTTTTAGTGACTGGAGAACAGTAACATGAATATGGTAATTATAGCAGTTATGATAGGCTATAGATAACAGTTAAGGTATAGATTGGTTGTGCTGTATGAAGATGCCCAGCAAAGAAAAGCAAATAATGCATTGTAACCAAAACCAAAGGGTCTCCAGGCCTGCCTGCAGCTGGAGCTGACAGCTGTGGGCACAGCTCTGTCACCCACAGCCCTGGGCTGCTGTGACACCTTGGATACAATAAACTGCATTTTGCATACAATAAACTGCATTTTGTGTACAATAAACTGCATTTTGTGTACAATAAACTGCATTTTGTATACAATAAACTGCATTTTGGATACGATAAACTGCATTTTGGGTACAATAAACTGCATTTTGTGTACAATAAACTGCATTTTGTGTACAATAAACTGCATTTTGGAGAGCCCCTGGAGTCCCACATCCCTCATTTCAGCTCTTACAGCCCCTGATCACAGAACAGACAATTCCAGGGGCTCCTCATTTCACCAGACAATTGAGAGAGGCCTCTGCCCCAGCCCAGCTTTGCTGGACTAATCACAGCCTGGGCAATCCTGCAGCACAGCCTTGAGCACGTGTTCCATTCTGCTCTGGGCTGTAGAACCCACCCAAWAATCAGCTGGGTATCAAATAAGTGGCCGAGTGCTCCCTAAAAGCTGATTTTCCATGATGTTCCCAGTTAAAAATATCTGGAAGCAGCCACACAAAGCATGGACACCAACCTGCCCAGGTATTTGGGTGTTGGGGCATCACAGTGACACGCTGGGAGCTGAAATCCCACAGCAGTTCATGTGAATGTGCTGTAATTACTCCTARAACTGCCACATCACAGGTTTTAAATGTTATCTGTCTCATTAAGTGCAACACTCAGAGACCAGGAATGAAAGAAAACGGAGAGAAATCTCATTTTCAGTGTGTTTTTGGAGATTAATAGGGCTAAAAGGTGCAGGGGCAGGGCAGAACAGCAGGTTTAGGGCCTTAGGAAGATTTGAATGTCTCAGAAAATCAGGAAGATTTCAAAGTTTTGATGTGTTGTGGTTATTTTGTCATATGTTCAAATTAAGGTGGTTGTGCTTTAAGCACTTGATTCCTCTGGAACATTTAATAGTCTGGGGTTTGATCCTGGTTCTTTTACAGMTCAGCAAGAGAACAAGAGGCAATCTCAGGCATCTGCACTCAGAAATGGCACCAATGGTGCAACATTCACCTCTCTCACCCCTTATAAAAGTGCTATTCCCATTATTTCCAGCGTGAAATCAAATAAAACCAATAAGAAATAAAACCAAATAAAACCAAATAAAACTGTGTAAAGTACATAAACCAAGTCACATTGTTCCATTGCTTACAGGGATTAATAGTAAAGCATTTTTCAATAATAAAATAGGTTTTGGATCTCTCCAAACCTTACCCATGTGGGATTTCCCCAACCTTTGCTGGGCTTTAGTTTCTTCTCAGCTGTTCCCTTTCACACCTTCAGATCTGAACACAGAGCAATTTGCAGTGGTCTGGGGTGAAAAACCTYTAATTTTTACCTGTCCCTTCACAGAGTAACAGTTACAGCTTGTGAGTGAAAATCAAAGCAAGCATGGAGGAAAAATGTGAACTGCCACAGGATGGGAAATTAGATGRGAAATTGGAGAAATGAGATAAGAACACTTAAAGAAGATTTTCTCTTAAAACCAGGTCTTAGCACTCATGCAAAATGCATTTATTTGATTTCTGTGCTTTAGAACCACAGCAAATAGGCCAAGGAATCATTCTGGCAGCTGGCAGGAACTCTTCCAGTAGAACCCTGGGATCAGAGAGAAGCTCCTCCAAAAGCACCAAGCAGGCACTGGGTGTGCAGACACAGGGGCTCTTCCACAGCAGGAACCCTAAATGATAATCACCTGTGAGAGAGCATCACAAAAGGAAAGTTTTGAGGGAGATTTTTTATTTCAACATCTAAAATTTTTATTTCTAGAATAAAACTATTTGTCTGTGGAATGCTGGGTGCCCCTGATGCAGGGAATGATTGGCATCTGACCCCATTGATTCAGAATGCTGAACAATTGCTTTATTTGCTATACTATWTTACATTAATATTATTTTATAACTATACTAAAGGAAAACCTGTGACTGTCTGAGACAAGCAGGACACAGCTTTGACCCAAYTGGCCAAGGAATCAAAACAATCCTKRGWAGAATCCAATTGCCAAATYCCTTCAGGTAAACAATCTCCATAACACATTCCACATGTGCCAAACAACAAGAGCAGTRAATAGAGATAAGAATTGTTTTCTCTTCTTCTCTCTGTGCTTCTCCAGGAACAATCCTGRGAGAGAGAATTATGTCTCYCTCTGTTCAGAGAATGTGACATTTGTCCAATATGCAGACGTCTTAGGTTGGAAATGCAAGATGTGCTGRGGGTGTGTGTTCTATTGCMRGSTCTTAGAACCAGGTGGGGCAGKTRTCTGCYRTTCATTGGGCAGTTTTCTTTATCTCTTCCACAAACCCATCCTCCTTCCAGGAGATGTTTTCTGTCCATGGCCAGTGAGTGTCCCTGCAGGGCTGATAAAATTCCATCATSCCAYTGGGAGATGCTSCGCCCAGGGGAGGAGCCAAGCATTCCTACCTGGATACAATCTGAGGTTTGGGACACCAGGGCAGCCTTTGCCCACTGCCTTCCCAGAGGAGCAGCTTTCTTCTCCACTGCATTCCCAGAGSRARACCAGGCCCATCTCCAGCAGCCCTGGAGCTTCAGAGGAGAACTCCCCCCTTGTGCAGGATCCCTGCTCCAGCAGAACCACAGCTGGCACTGCAGCAGGGCTGAGCCACCAYGGGATGGGGCTGTGCCACCTCCCTGACCCACAGGGGGCCAGGGCATGGTCTGACTCTGGCAGTGCTGCTTTGTATCACTGCATTTTATTTTAATTTTCCTAATAAAGAACTGTTATTCCTATTCTCATGTCTTTGCCTGGGAGCCCCTTAATTTCAAAATTTTAATAATATAGAGGGAGGGGTTTTACATTCTTTAAGGGAGGCTCCTGTGGTAGTGTTCGCAGGGGTCTGAGGATGAGGGAAGAGACGAAGATCTGACTCCGTGTTTCAGGAGGCTGATTTATGATTTTATGATAGATATTATATTAAAACTATACTAAAAGAACAGAAGCAAGGATTTCATCAGAAGGCTAGCAAGGAATAGAAAAAGAAAGAATGATAACAAAGGCTTGTGGCTTGGACAGAGAGTCCGAGCCAGCTGACTGTGATTGGCCATTAATTAGAAACAACCACATGAGACCAATCCCAGATGCACCTGTTGCATTCCACAGCAGCAGATAACCATTGGTTACATTTTGTTCCTGAGGCCTCTCAGYGTCTCAGAGGAAAAATCCTAAGGAAAGGATTTTCATAAAAGATGACTGTGACAGGCTCCTGCCTTCCTTTGCAGATACCTGTCTTTTCAAACCAAGACAATTTTAACTTTCTACTGAGGGTTCARGGTGCTTTCCATTTGATGTTTCTTCCCATACCCAAATCCATGGATAAATATTAATACTAAATATAAAGCAATGAGACTGACAGGAAAAGTCAGGGGCTGACACCTTGTGAGGAATCTTGATTTATCACAGAATTTGGCAAAGAACTTGAAAGCGATTAGCTAACTTTATGTGTCATTAATATGGATTCCTGTGTGAGCCTGTATATTTTTACAGAATATCCTGTGTTTTGGTTCCATATACAGGCAAAATATTCAAATTCAGGCAGAAAAGTCAAGAATTCAGCTTAGCTGAGTCACTCTGTTGGAGCAACAGCCCCGTCTCAGAGGGGGAAAAGGGATCAGGGAGCCTCATGCAGGAGCTGAGGGCATCAGCAGCAAGGAAGGGGAGTAAGAACAGCCCCCAAAAATCTGGTATTGTGATCCCCAAGGTCGTTCATGAATATCTTTATAGACATTCATAATGTGTGCATAAAATAGAGCTGATGAACTGCTGCAGAGCAAGAGAGGTTAAGTTATGAAAATAGAGCAGTTTTATGCACACTGTCAGAGGCTCAGCCCGTGCAGGGTTTGTGCAGTGAATTAACCCTTAAATCTGCTGGGTCTGTCTCCAGGATCCTTTCCTGGAGGTTCTCTCAGCCCTCAGTTCATTAATGAGGCAGCAGAGATTTGCTTTTTTCGCCAGTAATGACTCTGAAGGCTCACAAATAGCTCTGCTTATAGCCCCTGGGGATAAAGCAAAAAAACAAAAAAGAGAAAATAGGATGATGAATTTGGTCAGCTGAGTGGTGAAAGCTTCCCAGATTTGATAGATTATTTTTTTATTATATTATTATAGTGTAAATTATTCRTTCACTGGGATAATAACCAATRTCTGTGTTTTTAACAGCTGCTTCTYGAGGTTCCTTCCCATTTTGCGAGAGCTCTGCATCTCTGGCAGTGCATTATTTACATTTCAGGTGGTTRCATCACTGTAGTGCTGTGTGGGACATGGATTTGGGGRGAGTTTTTAGGGCTTGACAGAAGGCCCACACAGTGTATATGTAAACTTTGGGATAAAAAATGCTGACTTAGGAATGCTAGAGAATAAGACAGACATTGTTGAGAGAGAAATGGAGTTTWAAAAGTTCCAAGGGATAGCCTAGGTACTTTGGAAAAATAGAATTATGAGAGATGTATCATAGTAAAACTCACAAAAAGTAGTTTTAGATGATTAAGGTGTTTACAACATGGTGTAGTAAAAAGCTGATAGGCTGAGAAACACTTAGAGTGTTTTGTAATTAAGAAATAGCTTGTGGATAATGTGAATTAGAACATCTGATAATGGGATGATGTGAATTATAACGTCTGTATTGTCTCACTTTTCTCATGAGACTGAAAATGGAATAAAAGTTTTTAAAGCTYCTCCATTTTAAAAGTTTTTTAAAGTTGCTCTGTTTCCAGGTTAAGAGAAGGGAATTGTCTGGCAGYGCTGCATCGTTCTGAGCGCTGAAAGGAGCTCCTGTGGCAGCTGTGCCACGTCTGGAGCACTTGGAACATTTTAAACCTGCAAAAAGCAGCATCAGAGGGATGGCAAATTCCCCAAGGGGCGCCAGGAGCTCAGAGCTGTGCGATGTGGAACAGCCCAGCCCTGTAAAACAAACACCTGGCAGGAGCAGAGCTCTGTGAGCKGCTTTTGTGCTTCTGCATTCTCCCGAATTCCCCAATCGTTTCCAGGGCCACACGTCAAACGCTGATAAAAACAACACAGATCCCAACCCCCCTGTCAGGGTGAAGAGGATTAAACTGTGTGGGGATTTTGGGAAGGAAATTACCAGGCAGATGTGTGGGTGAAAATGCCCTGGTTTTGTTCTTTTAATTGCTGTGTGCTCTGCTGACAGACAGACAGACAGACAGACACAAAGGGCAAAACCAGGCTGGGCCAGCACCACCCTGGCTGCTGCTGCACCTGCAATTTCCAATTGGAATTGAATCACAGCTTTGCAAAGATGTTTTTGGGAAGGAGAGAATGACAAGACAGAAAATCAATATTAATATTTAATAATAATTTAATTTAATTAATTCACGCTAATTAAAATTCATTTTATTAATTTAAATTTAATTTTATTCTTTTTAATCGATTTTAATATTTAGATTTTAATCTTTGCAAAGGAAATGCAGTGGAGCAGAGTGAGCATTGCCACTGTCACTGCTCCCCTGTGCATCATTTCATTTTATACCCACCCACTTCAAATGTGGATATCACTGCTCATGATTCCTTGCAGCACAACCCAGCACCCTTGGGGGGAAAATAAAGCAAGGAAAGACTTAAAAAATAGCACTGCCTCACTGTGTAAAGTCATATTTTGTCATTTGAAAAGTTCTTATGGAGTCGAATAACAAATTTTTATCAACATTTTTGAATTCCATGAGAAGGAAAGTTTTGTTGAAAAAGGGAAGAGAAGGTTTCTTGGGTGATAGGATGAATCCAGCACTTTGAGAGGGCCCTGCCCTACAGTGGCAGATAAATGAAAAGTCACAAGGTCCTGTTGCTACAGAAACACACTGTGAGCTATGGACAGGTTACAGCCTGCAAGCTGGGCATTCAATCAATAGTTACCACACAAAATACTACAATTTTCCTAAAACACCACAGAGGAAAGCASCATTTTTTATGTCAGACGAGGGATTTTCACATTTGGGACAAACGTAAGGCCATAAATGTGGCGAGAGCAGCTTGGGCAGCTGGGTGCTGTTTGAGGCAGGAGCGTTACCAGGGAGGCAGAACCAGGGGACCCTTCCCTGTGCCCCAGGTTTTGCTGCACCCCAAGAAAATCCAGCCAGGTGGGGAGGGCAGGGAGAGCCCTGCAGGACAGGCACACAGCCAAAAAATGCCAGTCACTGGGGTGGAGTGCTCAGAAAATCCAAACCATCTGATTATAAAGACAAATATAATAGATAATRTATTTTAATATATTGTATTATATATATAGCTAATAATATAATAATATACTATACATAATCTAATATAATAATACATATATATAGTTATATATAACTTATATTATATATAATTATATAATATATAGCAGTATATTAAATAAATATATAGTATATATTATATATGGTATATATTATAAATTATACTTAATATAAACTATATAATATAATATAAAATATACAGTACATACTATACTATAATAAATATACTATACTATGATATACTATAATAAGATATAGCATAATATAATATAATATAATATAATATAATATAATATAATATAATATAATATAATATAATATAATATAATATAATATAATTAATATAATAAATATAATATAACAAAATTGAGAGCCACAAACCAGCTTCTTCTCTTGTAGGAAAGTCTCCACAACATGAACAAGAGGGACTTCCCTCCCTAAGTGAATTGAAGAAAGACTGTTCTAAATCTGGTAAACCGACTAAAATTTTGTATTTCTTTATATTTTCAATAAGAGAGAAAAGATTGTGGAGAGAGGAGAAGTGTTCTGAAGGTTTTATTCTTATTACTCTTTCTTTTAGTTATTGTTAGTAAAATTTTTTATATCCTTTTAAAGTTTTGAGCCTTCACCTTTCTCCTCATCCTACCTCACAGCAGGAGGTGCATTAGTAACTAACCAACACTTCCACCCCCACACTCATTAGTGCATTAGCCAAGAACTCTCAAAATTAGTGAAATCTCAAATTTGCAAACCAAAACCACGACACAAAATTAATATTTCTATCCATTTTCAAACTGAAACTACCACATCAAGCATGATCCATCCCYTGTTAGTGATTTTGGGGATCCTGAGGACAAGATCCACACCATGAGGGTAAGATATAGATGGATATATATAAATATAGATATATATATTCCAGGTTAATGAAAAACATTGGCTGAGCTTTCCACAGCTGTTTAATGTAACATTAAATTAATGCCTGGATTTTCAGGCATCAATTCTGTAGAAACCTCGAGATTGCAGCACTGTTTTACTGAGCAGCTCAYGTGTCACAGCCAAAATAAATGAAATTTCCAGCAGATCCACAGAAACATTAGTAGGGCATCATTTGAAATGTGATATTCAATGTGATAYTAATTGTGTTGCTTTGTGAACCATTTAAAGCCCAGGACAGAAAGGGAAATTCTCACCAAGCAGGTGGCTCAGTCCTTGTGCWGCTGCCGGGTGAAAGGATGGGTTTGCTCACACCACTGCTATGAAAATGGCTTTTTTGGGGTTTTGTTTTGCAAACATGGGAGCAGGAGGATCACACTGAATTTTTGGTTCATGTACTCATATTTCAGGGACGGAAAAACAAACATCACTCTTCAATTACAATTCAAAATGAGAAGGAATGAATTGGCAGCCAATGGAGTGCCCAGCTCCAGTTGTGGGTTATTCCTCATGGATTTATTTTCCAGGTGCCACTCACTCACAGCCACCCTCATCAGTYTGATCACAGCTTTTGAGTTCCACAGAGCCAGAACAATGCCCAAAACAATCATGCTTGGCTCAGGTGTGATGATAAACTCCGAGTGCAGCTGAAAGTTGTCATCAAACTGATGATCCAAAGTCTCCATTTCAAAAAAAGAAAAGGATATTTGAAAAAAACACATTCTCAAGTGCATCAAGGTAATTAAAAATAATTATTGTAATTGATTTTACAATTCTGCACCGTCCCCAAGGGGCCCTCAGTAACTGGTTTCCCCAAGACATCTGTCCACACCAGGGGCTGAGAGAAAAACAAATCCACAAACACAGAAATAAAAAGCTTTTCATGCTGAAGCTTGCTGGCTGTTAAGGGAAAAGTGATTTACTTAAAACTGCCTTTACTTCCAGTGAATTTACAATAAAAACTGCACCCAAAATGTGCAGTGAAAGACAAAAATAATCCTCCAAATGAGAGAATTAATGACAGGTTGGATAAAAAMCAGCAGAGTCTGTGCTTTAACTCTCTGTTGTACTATTGCAGTTTCTAGTTCATTGTTATTCTACATTATATATCATTACATATACATTAAATTATGTTATATATAATGAATATATAATAAAATATGCTTGATAATATATTATTATATATTATTATTATATATCAGTATACATTATATATTATATTATATAGTCTAGTTTATTGTCATTTTCTACAGATGTACAACAGTATGAGCAGAGGAACGGAGAAGACTTAAATTATAAAGCATAAACTGATCAGATTTTTTAAATTATAAGACTAATTAACTGTATTTTTTTAAATTACAGCAGCTAAACCAAGTGAAATAGCAGAAAAACTTTGGTCATTGGAGACAGAATGGCTGTAAGAAACCCTGACTCAGTTTCACTCTACTTYCACAGAGGTTTCATGTCAAAAACAGAAGAAAAAAATAATAGGAAACTTCCATTTAAATAATCATTTTACATTGTTTAAAGTTAATTTATTAAATTAGATGGTTGTGGGGAGGAAATACATAAGAAAAAACCCTGCAGCTTTATAATACATCCCTTTGTGCCCTTCATTCACAGGCCAGGCTATTAAAAAAAAAACCCCAGAATATTTTGTTAGGAGTTCTGCCTCATTTTTTTCCKGACCATTTAATTGTCACTGGTATGTTAAACAAGGTAATTTATTGGATTTAAACTGAATCTTCAGAGGTTGCCCCAGACACAGAGCACAACTTAGGGAAGAAACCCATCAAAACCTGCTCCAATYTTCTTTATTAAGAAGAAAGAAGGAGTGGCTCCTGTGGCAATGGTTCCAAAGGAGAATTTAAGGGATAATTAAATAAAACCTTGGTGGAAACTTGCAAATTCAAATTTCTAGGCCAGTCACAAGGGTTTAGTGCAGGTAAAAAGCAAAATAAAGCCTCAGAGATGCAGCAGAACCTTCCTGAAGTGAAGCTGCACACCCTGCAAAATGCAGCACTCGTGGGAGATGGATTTAATCCAAGATATATTGATGGATATATTTGATATGTATTGATGGATATATTTGATATCTATTGATGGATCTATCTGAAAGCTGAACATTTCTGAGGTGCTGTAGAAATCTGGGGGACAAACGGAGCTATGTGAACTCATCACAGACCTGCTGCTGCCTGCTCTGCACCTTTTGGCTCTCCTGCTGTGGGGGAGCATTAAGGAAGCAAAAAGTGATTAGTTCTGAGAAAAAGAATTAGAAAAGTGATTAGTTCTGAGACCCCTTTAATTACAGCCTGCAGATACCGGCAGAACAAACTCATTGCAGAGACTGGGTATAACCTTGTCAAAAACAAGGATACATCACTTTGAAAAGATGTATTTTATAAGAAAATCACTTTTCATCCACTCAGCAACCAGGAAAAACAGAAACAAAGTGAGGTCCACTGAAGTTTAAAGAAGGATTTTTACACAGAAAATCAAGAGTGGGTGCAAAAAAGGCACTTTTTAGTTTCCATAGGGAACTCCCTGCTACACTTGGYGCAAATACCCCAATGTCTGCTCTCAACCTACCATCCCTGAAATCCTTTTTCTACTTCTGGCAATAAATTCCATCGGCAAATCTCAGTCTGAAGGCAGGCTGGAAAGTTCTGCAAGGTTCCAATGCTCTTTATCTGCATCCTCTGACATTGCAGACACCTTCCTTCAGACAAGGTTTGGGTTTGCAAACACACACCCTGCCAGCTGTTACAAAACCAGCAGAACAAAAAAAAATATTATCTATTATTAGAAAGAGCATGAATAAGAGAGCCAGGGAGATTTCATGAATGTATTAAGCTGATTTGAACTGAAGAGATTTGGTGGGCAGGAAAATCCTGATATTCCATACACAAAGCCTGAAGGACTCGGCGGTGTGTTTAAGATGCCAACAATAATTCCTTTGCCCTAAATAATGAGCTGAGAGGTGATGCAAATGGGATGCCTCTGGTTGCACTGCAGGATGAGTCACTGGTGAGATRAAGGAGCAGAGGAGATGAAAGCTGTGGCACCCTCAGTGTGCCAGCTCCAGTGGGGCAGGGACAGGGACATTGCCCTGCTCAGTGTCTGAACAGCCAGGGGAGCTGTGCAGTAAAAATGCCATAAAATCTGTATCCCACRGCTTTGTCTTCCATTCCCAGGCAGGTTTGTGGGATTTCAGGTTGGAAATCCTTTAGGAAGTGTAGCATTCACATTCTCTAAACAGAGAGAGGCATCATTGTCTCTCCCAGGATTGTTCCTGGAGAAGCACAGAGAGAAGAAGAGAAAACAATTCTTATCTCTATCCTCTGCTCCTGTTGTTTGGCACATGTGGAATGTGTTATGGAGATTGTTTACCCAAAGTGATTTGGCAATTGGATTCTACCAAGGATTGTTCTGTTTCCTTGGCCAGTTATAAAAAGCTGTGTYCTGGCTGTCCCAGACAGTCACAGGTTTTCTTTACTGTGTAATTTAATATAGGATAGTGTAGTATCTTTTTAATATAGTATAGTATTAATGTCATATAATACAGTTTTAATAAAGCAATTGTTCAGCACTCTGAATCAACGGGGTCAGGTACCAATCATTCCCTGTGTCAAGGACTYCCTAATTTTACCATAAGGAGGCAGTGGTTTTGCAGAGATATTTGTAAATAATGCACAGGCACAGGACCAGAGGTAGGTGAGRGGCTTCAGGTGCATTGCCCAGCAGTGAAGAGGCACCCTGTGGAAAGAAGTTCCATTGAAAATGCAGCAGGCAGACTGTTTTAAACCYCATTAATTTGCTAAAAAGCTGTGGATATTTGATAAAAAGCTATTTTTTGCAATAGCTGTTATTGTATTTGTGGGGACCCGCGWGGCAGGGAGGAATGATGAATCTGACTCCATGTTCTCAGAAGGCTAATTTATTACTTTATAATACCATATTATATTAAAGAATACTAAGCTCAACTATACTAAAGAATACAGAAAGGATACACACAGAATGCTAAAAGATAATAATGAAAACTCCTGACTCTCTCCAGAGCCCTGACACAGCTTGGCCCTGATTGGCCAAAGAGTGAAAACAACTCCCAGCAGAATCCAATGGAACAATCACCTGTGGGTAAACAATCTCCAAACACATTCCACATGAGCACAACACAGGAGAAGCAAATGAGATAAGAATTGTTTTCCTTTTCTCTGAGGCTGCTCAGCTCCCCAGGAGAAGAATCCTGGGTGAAGGGATTTTCCAGAGAATGTGAATGCAACAAGCTGTTGCAGACATCTCAGGCAAACACAGGCTCCAGGTGGATGGGAAGGGAAAACCTCTCCCCACAACCTTCCCAGCAGGCCAGGAGCTGCCACCTGGAAGTAAAATCTTCTTTATTTCTTTGTAGGCATTGATTGGTACCCACAGATTGATAATGCCTCTTGCTGGTGTCACAAGGAACCCGTGGAGATTCATATCCTTGCATAAAAATAAACACTAAAAAAGGAATGGAAAGGAAAGCAGAATGTTTGCTGGAGTCCAGCAAAATCATCCCCAGATTTTGTTCAATCATTCCCCTCACTCTTCCACAACAGGATCAAAGTAACCAAATGTTATTTTCATTGGATGTGTCTCATGCCAATAAAAAGTCCCCGAAATGAGGAATTGTGACTTCAGTTAGATCTTGTAAAGTAGAATTCACTTTTGGGACGCTGTCCTCGTGGGGAAAAGTTCACAGACATGGTTTTCAAACAAACATTAAAATATTGTTAAATACTTTGCAGTTCATTTTCATATTATCATTTGATCTTTCAGAAAGGATTGTTTTAATTAAACTTCTGTGTTCTTTCAAGCCRTGTTGATTCTAGCATTTCGGAGCTTTTTATTCCAGTTTTTCTTTTCATGTGAAATGAGTACACAAGTGTTGAACCATTAAAAACCACCTCTGCAATAACCATCCTGTTAACTTCTACCCATTATTATCCTSTTCCCTTCTCTGTTTTCAGTATTTTATGGCTGTAGAAATGATCCTCCCCAATTAAGAGAACAGTGCTGGGAATTTTAATTGCATTTGTAATGWAAGCTCTCCAGGCTCAAGGCTTAAATGCAGTTTTATCCTACAGGTATTTTGCTTCCTTCACTTACCTGAGGATGATTTAAACCAAATTRTTTTAAGCTTTAGGAATATTAATTGGAAGCTTTGCAATTACAACTGGGTAGAYCTGCACAATCTCTGCAGTCGCATCTTTGCTGTACTGTCAGAACAAATGAYACAAGGTCACACATTTAARACTTGCAGCATTATTTTCCAGCCCTGCTGCTGGAACAGGAGGGTGTGGAGGGTGCAGACTGAATTTAGTAATTCAGGCAACAACTTCATTTCAGACCCAAGGCTGACACTGAGTTCTTGTGTTCTCACAGCTTTTTTGTTTTACATCTGAGCTTTGATTCAAAGTGAGCTCCAGTGCTTATCTGAGAGCATCCTTCAGCTCAGKATAGTCAGAAATGGGTACAATAAATAAATAAATCATCACCCATCAAAGATCTCTGCTCCCTAACAGAACACATCCAACTTCTGCCTCCTTTTTGATAAACCTGCTTTATTTATCATCATTCTGTCCATCAAAACATGAAACATTGTGACCTCTGCAGTCACTCTGCCCTCCATCCATCGGTTTGCTCCCAAAGGGATTCATTCTCTTCTCACAGCTYCTCAGAACTCCCCTGGCAGGAATTCTAGCCCAAACTGCATTATTATTAACATTATTATTATTATCATTATTATTATTATTTCACTCTCCTTTTGTGGCTCCCCTGCTAGAACTCTAATCTGGCTGCTTCATTAAATAACCTCATTTTAACATAGGTGGTCTAGAGCAAGTAGGAAGTGTTTATCCAGGGCCCAAGGGATTAAAAAGGCTTTGCCCCACTGCAGATTTGTAGAATTAAGTGTATACTTACAACAGCTGGAAAGTTTGGTCAATTACTGCCAGGGAAGAAAAGCCCTGGGCAGTTATTGACACTCAAACGGTTCAAAATTATGAATGTGCAAAATTAGGATTCATTAATATGGGAAGGGAAGGATCCAGTATTAAAAGGGGGGGAAAATATTTAAACATGTTTATGCATTAAAAAAAAAAAGGATTCTTTAAGTTTTCAAACTCCCTCTGAAACCCCACAAAAGAAACAAAAACCCCTGAACCCAAAAAGTCTCTCAGAGTTTCCCTTCTCAGATCCTGCAGATCAAATAGAGACTGTGCCAGAAACCCTGCCTGGGAACAGAGTGCCAGTCCATTCCCCTGAACTGATTAGTTAATTCATTAGTTAATTATCTGGGCTGGTTTCTATTTCCAGCCCAGGCAGCGCCAGAGCTCTGCTGGGGTGGCACACACAGCTCCTCACCCCACGGGGTAAAAGTCAGCTCGGAGCCCCTGGGAGGGTTAATTCCTGCCAGAGAACCACCCAAACCTCCCAGGGCCATCCTCAGGGCAAACCCACCCCGGCTGGCTTCACTGGGGCATTTCCCCCTGTTAAGAGAGGAGAAATCCCTCAGTGAATTTCTCTCAAAAATCCAGAAACAGGCACTCACTGCCATGCACTGTTTGGTCTCACTGCATGGATTTTAATATTCATTTATTTATCTTCATCAGCAAGGTTTAGTAACTGTAAATGTTGTCCCGTGAACCATCTCATGACCTTACACTATTAAATATCTGATTTTTTTGTAACACACTAATTTTCATGCTCCTTGCTTGGGTGTTTATTGGTGGTGCTCCTGCTTTTGGAAAATAAAATTAAAACCTTTGGCATTTCAGTTAATTCTGTAAATTAATAATTCATATTTTGGTCATTGCTTGAAATAAATTATTGATTTAATGATAGTTTCTCTAAAGGTAATTACCTTGGTGCAATTAGGCTCTGATAGAGAATGACTTGGTATTTATCAGCATTGTGATTTACTGTCCTTTTACCAAAGGGGCTAAATGAAGAAATTCTGTTTTATAGTGGCATCCAAGCATGGACGGAGACTTTACTCACACCTCACACCTTTTGTCTCATAAGTGCTTATTTAAATAAAATAACTCATCCCAGCACTTATTTCCMCTTGAAGCAGGTCCATGGACTCAGRGGGTTGAAAGGGACTCAGGTCAGCTTTGAAATTTGTTTTATTTTCTCTCTAAAACTGAGCACAGAGGAGAACACTCTGCTTCCCATTAGCCCAAAAGTAAATTTGCTTTTGGAGGTAATTTATTACAAATGGAAGAGGTTTAGTGGTTCTTAAGGGCAGCTATTAAATATTTATTACATTCAAACCACCTCAGCCTTCATTTCAGTGTGCAGGTATTGATTGATRCTCACAGACTGATAATGCCTCTTGCTGGTGTCACAAGGAACCCGTGAAGATTCAGATCCCTGCATAAAAATAAACACTAAAGGAGGAATGGAAAGGAAAGGAAAGCAGAGTGTTTGCAGGGCTGGAGTCCAGCAAAGCACTTTAACATATTCATATTCTCATTTACCTCAGGGAACCCCTGCGCCCAGCCCAGCCAGGAGAGGGATTCTGCCCCCAGCAGAGAAATCTGGGCAGATATCAACTCCCTGGAAATGTTTCATTTCCACTCAGTCCTCCTCTGTCCCTGCATTTTCCCTCCCCTTCTATTCCATGGTAGTTTTCCCTCTCAGGAAGTGTAAAGTTGGTTTGGAAGGAGTGAATGAAAGGGGAAATACTCTAAAAATCCCTGCTGTGCTGGTGTGGCTCAGTGCCCCAGAACTGCAAACAGCAGCACGTGGCAGAGCCCAGGGAGAGGCTGAATTTTCCAGAAAATTAATAAAATTAATAAAAATAAWATACAATAAAAATTMATAAAATAATTAWTTAAAAATATTTTAAAATTACATTTAAATTAATTAAAATAAATTTTAAAAATTAATTAATTAAATTTAATTAATTAAAATTAAGTAAAATCACCCAGTCCTATCCCTTCCTTCTTCAGAGACAGCAGGGTGACTGCAGAGGAATTAGAGATCTCATCTCTTTCTCCTTTATCCCCAAAGGCCCTGGGCACTCCCATCCCACACAGCCCAGAGGAGCTGCTCTGCACRAAATTCTGGTCTCTGCAGAGCTTGTGAGCCACATCCACAAAAGCTTCCCAGCATCTCCSTGCCATGCTGTGCTTGAAAGCAATTCAGTTTACTCTTGAAAATATTCACTGTATGAATGAGCTCCCTGCACGTGAAAGCCCTAGGAAATACTCATTCCTGAGAGGGAAAGGGAAAATTCTGATAAAGGTTCTCATCTGTCCTTCCCTCACATCTCCACACAATGAATTCATGGAATGGAAAAGAATTACAGAGGCTTTGCTGTAAGGAAACAACAAATGAAAATGCCTTTTACTTAAACTTGAGTCCTATGGATTTATCCTAAGCTGCTAAAAGAATGTTTTTGTGTTTGTCTCAGTGATGCAATCAATTTCTTAATGGGAAGCAAAGCAACAGATCTTGAGTTGTTCTTCAGCAGCTCAGCACAGCAAAYGGAGCTTCACTGGGAAACCAGCGCAGTGCAGCCAGGGAGCAGGGAAAGGATGGAAAATTCAGGAAAAACAGTAAAGATCCAGGGCAGCATTCATGCTAAATTCATACTTTTTAATTGCATAACAAGCCCAGCCRAATCAGTGCTTGAAGTACTAATTAAGGGACTCGGGATCCCTGGGAGGAGGAACTGGTCCCCATTTACTTCACTGAGGCACCAAGAGGCTGAAGCATGATCCTGCCCTGGATTTTTATTTTGCAATCTTCCTGCTACTTTGGGAAATTGAAATTGAATAACCTCTAATGGCTTTGCATGGACTCGTTCAAAACTGATAAAGATGTCAATTTTAAATCACAGTRCACTGAAAATTCAGAGCAGTGATGCAGTAATGCAGTTAAATGTAACTATTTGCTTCCATCCTGATAAATCCAATCCCATTTCTTGTTTTTTCTCCCAAGAGCTCGAGCTGTCATTGCACAGGGAGGTTCTGCAGCTCCTATCAGACAGAAGGGCACAGTGGAAGGGCTTGGGTTAGGAACAGGCCCACACCTGCCACGTGGCACAAAAAGCACAAATTGAAAGGAAAGGAGTGATAAATCCAAAAACTAAAGCACAAATTGAAAGGAAGGGAGTCATAAATCCCAAAACTGTGGGATCCAGAGAGACAGTTCATGTCTCTGTCCTCTGTCCCCAGCCCACCTTTCACTGTCCATCATCCTGCTCCCACTGCCCCAAACAGGGGCATTCTGCTGCTCTGAGCTCACCCCRTCCCATCCTGCCCTTAGTGGCAGTGCAGCTCAGCAAATGGCACAGTCTGCTCAGGGTCACCTCCTCTCAAGAACTYCTCCTGCAAACCCTCTTGCTTTGCCCCAGCTTTGATGGGATTTTAGCCTTGCCCAAGCTTGCATGGCTAAAAACCCCAAAATACTCTCTATTGTAGTTGCAGGGACCCTCATTGCAGGGRAGAATGAAGAATCTGACTCTATGTTCTCAGAAGGTTTATTTATTACTTTATGATATATTACTTTATAATTTATTACTTGATTACTTTATGGTCAAGTCTATGGATTTTAATCAATCTTTGGATTTTGATACAAGAAAAGGATGGAGKTCTGCTGCCCCATGTGAGCCCTGGAGATCTGTTACAGTCCTGACTTTGGAGATATTATATTAAAGAATACGATACTAAAGAATACAGAAAGGATACTTACAGAATGCTAAAAAATAATGAAAACTCCTGACTCTCTCCAGAGTCCTGACACAGCTTGGCCCTGATTGTCCAAAGAGTGAAAACAACTCACATGAAACCAATGGAACARTCACCTGTGGGTAAACAATCTCCAAACACATTCCACATGAGCACAACACAGGAGAAGCCAATGAGATAAGAATTGTTTCCCTTTTCTCTGAGGCCTTTCACTGCCTTTCAGCTTCCCAGGAGAAAAACCCTGGGYGAAGGAATCATGTTCAGGGAATGTTCATGCCACATCAATCCTCCCCCACTCAGGTGATTCCTTGTGCAACGCCTCAAACCCAGCCAGGTGGGTGTGTAACACCCAGCAAGGTGTCTGAGGGGAAAGCTGGAAATTCAGGATATSTTTCCTTCCTGGATATATTCCAGGATGTATCCTGGAAATTGAGGATATATTTCCTTCCTTACCTCAGCATACCTCAATATTGTATATGCTGGGAATGTCCTAATGAAGGCAGGAATGATGAATCTGACTCTATGCTTTTAGATGGCTAATTTATTATTTTTTATGCTACATTATATTAAAGAATACTACACTATATTTTACTAAAGAATACAGAAAGGATACTTACAGAATGCTAAAAGATAATAATGAAAACTCCTGACTCTCTCCAGTCCTGACACAGCTTGGCCCTGATTGGCCAMAGAGTGAAAACAACTCCCAGYAGAATCCAATGGAACAATCACCTGTGGGYAAACAATCTCCAAACACATTCCACATGAGCMCAACACKGGAGAAGCAAATGAGATRAGAATTGTTTCCCTTTTCTCTGAGGCTTCTCAGCTTCCCAGGAGAGGAATCCTGGGTGAAGGGATTTTCCAGAGAATGCGAATGGCACAGCTCTCCCTGCCCTGGGGCTGCAGGCACAGTCACCTCTCTGTTGTGTTTCTGCCTTGGACCTTCTCCTGTTCCTTGTGTTTGGGATTTCCCACAGCTGGCATTCAGCCCTCAGCTTCTCTGCCCACTCCCAGATACTGGGAATTATGGATAACCCTGGTTCCCTGCTGATGGCTCCCTCTGCYTCCAGCTGCTCTGTGCAGTGGTTCATTTCAGATGGTTTTTTTCTCTGTCTGCTTGCCAAGAACATCCTCTCATTGTGTTTAGGCTTTTTTTGGCCATTCTCTCATTAATTCTTGTTTKTGTTGATTTCTTCAGTGCTGAGTTTCCAGTGTGTACTTATTTCAACCTTCCCTCCACATCAAAACACAGTTTCCTCACCCAGAGCTCTCAATATCAGCGTAAAGTGTATTCAAAACACCAAATTTCTGTCTGTGGCACAGGCAGAGCATGTCCTGAAGGGAAGAGCATGTCCTAAAGGGGAGGAGATGAGGGACTGCCAAATTTTCCATCCATGTTCCTGCTCCCCAGAGGAAACAAGGGCCATGTCAAAATTCCTCACAGCCTGGTTGACTCCCCATGGCCAGTCRTCTTTCTTTTTCAAGACTTTGTAACTGTTTATATGAACTGAAATTGAAATAACTTCAAAATTGAAAMGTCTGTGCTGAAGTGAGTCCAGAAGTTTTCATCCTCCACAGCTGATAAAGTCTATTTTACCATTTGTAGTCCCTAAAAAGTCTGTGATTCAAAATTTGCCTGCAAACGTTTTTTTCTTTATTCCTTTTTCTTTTTTTCTTTTTTTCATTTTCTTTCTTTTTTTTTTCTTTTTTCCTTTTTTCCTTTTTTCTTTTTTTTTTCCTTTTTTCTTTTTTCTTCTTATTTTTTTAATGGTGTTTTTAAACTGAATTCCTTCCCCACATACTCATCCATTGCTATGTAAGAAAGTGCCACAATGCTCATGTTTCCCAGGGTGGCTTTTCCAGCCCAGGCTTGTTCTGTGTGTGAATAATCACACTGATTAACACACACAGAACACTGGATTGATTCATCTGTGGGATAACCACATTGAGTTTTAGGAGAACTCYTGGCTTTTTAAAGGCCCCTGGAGATGGGGGGGATAATCACATTGAGTTTTAGRWGARCTCTTGGCTTTTTAAARGTCTGGAGATGACCACCAGGCCAAGCAGCAGCATCMACAAAGCCTGGCTCAAAACTCCTCYTSGAGCTGGTCCTGGCTAGCACTGRTATGGTACCAACAAATCTSAATTAATGGAATTAAATTCTGCTCCATCAAAGTGCCTTCAGCCTGTATCCTGATTTACACACACAGATAAACACACCACGACAGATCCTGGGGAAGACCRCAGCATTTAGCTGCAAGTTGTGTGGCTTAAAGAGCTGGACCATAGCTTCTCTTTATACCAGAAAAAAAGGATTTAAAAGCATTTGAGCATTACTAAAACAACATAATGAGCACAAGAAGGCTGAAAGCTGCTTGCTCACACTGAACCCTTCAGTGTTTAATTCCTGGAAGTATTGGTGTTAGCAYCCCAACGATCAGACAGCAATTTGTGTTCAGGGCAAGGAGGATTTTTGTTGCTTGGTTACCCTACTCTTTATTCCACAAACTCATGGCTGGGTTACATAAGCAGCAGTGTTCCATCCATCCTGAGAAAAACACCAGCAAAACCTGCCTGCCTCAGGGGAGGGGCTCACCAGGCAGATTCCCACTAGGAACAGGGAGGTTTTTTCCATTTTCCCTTTGCACACAGATCGGCTCCAGATGGCCTGAAAAGGCTCTAGATGTAAATGGCACTGCAAAATATGCAGCAAAGGAGGAGATTATGGAGCCTCAGAAAATTCTTTGCTCTCTTCTGCAAACATGAGATGGATTAAAATGCAAAGCCTTTGATGGATCCCCTCCCTGCACAGCAGGAACAGCTCAGTTTCAGCTCCCTTGCTGCCTGTTAAGAAGAATGAGAGAACAAAACAGCAACAAAACCCCAGCAGTGAGACAATGTCATTAACAGAGGAGTCTTCCTTGCTTTGTCTTTTCTGCCAGACAAACTGCTCATTGCAAATTAAATGGCTGCTTAATTAGCAGTTTCCAGGTTCTATACACAAAACAAGATATAACTCTTGGGTTATAGCTTTAAATTCAATGGAGGGAAAAGAGGAGCAAGGAGTGATGCACAGAGCTGGAAGCGTGGCATTCTCCCTGCCAGGGGCCAGGATGGCTCTGGGKGAATGAAAAGTTGGATTTTCAGTGCTTGAATTGTCATTGCACAGAGAAAACATTCCTGTTGCAGAATATTCCTGTTGCAGAACATTCCTGTTCCCTTCCCAGCTCCCTTTCAGCTTCAGCATCACCTCTGCAAACTTCCTGACTTTGAAGAGGAGACAGGAAGTCAAACAAAACCAAGGAAGGTTGTTCTGCTATGTCCAGCAGATGAAGGAGTATCAGGAATACTTACAGGAAAATAGTTTTTGGTCAAGTAGAACCTTTGGATTTTGATACAAGAAGAGGATGGAGTTCTGCTGCACCATGTGAGCCCTGGAGATCTGTTACAGTCCTGACTTTGGAGATGTTGCATATTCAAATTCCAATCTACATCCAGCCTGAATAGTGGCATAAAACTCAGGGGGGTGATCAGAGAGCAACAGACACAGTCAATCTCCTGTATAAGAAACATTTTTCTCAATTCAGCTACGAGTAATATAAGCTAAAGTAACATCAAAATGAGTTAAACCACCCTGACTAATTTTAGGAGTGATAACAAGTGAAAGCTGCATAACACAAACACCATGTTTTTCTATTCTAGTCTAGTCTAGCCTATTCTTCTTGAAATTTTTCTTAATGACTTCTTGAGATCATTAATGGAAGCTTCCAAATATCAGTGAAATTCCACGGCAGTCTTTCATCACTGATTGTCACAGACCAGCACATTTAGTGCAGTAGTTAGTTCACATTAAAGTTTTGTTACAATTGTTTCAACTATGCTGATTAAAAATCAATTT
This sequence comes from Cardinalis cardinalis, assembly GCA_014549065.1. NCBI lineage: Eukaryota > Metazoa > Chordata > Aves > Passeriformes > Cardinalidae > Cardinalis > Cardinalis cardinalis. The sequence continues at coordinate 160,752 of JACDOX010000280.1, read as the reverse complement.
ATTGTTAATTAGGCAAAACCCATCCTTTATAGATTAGAGGAAGGGGTGTTGTTTGGGGGGTTTTATTTGTCTTGAAAGGATCTGTGACATCAGCTAACGTGCAAGTCTAGATGGAGGGAGGCTCAGAGCAGCAGAAATAATTTAGGAGCTGCTAAGGAAAGATTGTTAGCAAATCTTCATTTCAATGTTGTCTTTCTTGTTCTCTATACAGGACAATTCTCAGACAGCTCATGTCAGGATTAAATACTTGATGAAATAATTTTGCCTGCTATTCTGCAGAAAAGGTCTCTAAATCAGAAAGTGCATTGTGCCAAGTGAAACCTGATTTTCCCAGGAATCCCCTCTCTATGCCAGCACTGGCTTTGCTAATCTGGGCACTTCATTTGTCAGATTTGCTTTTTTAGCACTTTACAACCTGCTCTGTGTCTATTGAGGGAAATTTAATTGCATCTTTTACCTCATTTCATAGACTGTGGCATTATTCATGCAAATGGGGTTGGTGTTGCTAACAAGAACCGGCAGAGACAGCAGAGCCAACCCAAAAGCACTGCAGCTCTTTGCTTTCAGCACACAAGCCCTCTACCAGGCACTTCTAATTTTAAGCTATTCTTGAAAGGTTAGATGAAGCTCAAGGGTGCATTATTTGCTAAATATAAATGAAAGCTGTGTGCTCTGTTGTCATGGCATTGTGAGGGTCCCCAGGATGAGGTGAGAGATGAGAATTTTACTCCAAGTTCTCAGAAGGCTGATATATTATATTATATTATATTATATTATATTATATTATATTATAT
>JACDOX010000280.1:134265-148306 GCA_014549065.1 Cardinalis cardinalis | reverse complement strand
AGCCCCAAGGAGGCTCCAGGCTGGGCAGAGGATGGAGCAGCTCTGCTGGGAGGAGAGGCTGGCACAGCTGGGGTTGTTCACCTGCACAGGAGAAGTTTTGGGGTCTCTGAATTGTGGCCTTGCAGGACCTGGAGGGGCTGCAGGAAAGATGGAGAGATGTGGGAAATGGATTTGTAAAAAAATTCCTAAATTTGACAGAAGGTTTATATAGTGTGTGTTCGTATGTAAACTTTGAGAAAAGAAATGTTGATTTAGAAATGTTATAGAATAGGATAGATATTGTTGAGAGAGAAATGGAACTACAAGAAACAAGAGAGACTTTGGTTAAGGGCCTGGAGTGCCAGGAAAAGTGGAAATAGCTTCAGACTGACAGAGATTGGGGTTAGATGGGATATGGGGAAGGAATTGTTCCCTGTGAGGGTGGGCAGGCCCTGGCACGGGTGCCCAGAGCAGCTGGGGCTGCCCCTGGAGCCCTGGCAGTGCCCAAGGCCAGGCTGGGTGGGACTTAGAGAAGCCTGGGACAGTGGGAGGTGTGGAAGCACTGGATCTGTTTTAGGAACCCTCCAAACCCAAACCATCCTGTGATTCCATAATACAGCAAAAAAAACCAGGCAAAGTTAGAGGCTGTGGATATTAATCTGCCTTTTATTAAAAAAAAAGAAAAACAAGCCCACACTTGAACCTGAAAGTGGATAAATGCTGTAATTGTGCATAACCACCACCCTCAGAGGAGAAAGAGGGGATTTTCGGGCTGGAATATGCAGTTCTGATTTACAGCTGCACAGAACAGCAGCATCCCTTCAGTGGAAGTCACCAGGGGCTGAGCTCTTTCTTGCCTTTCACATCCACAATTTATTAAAGTTGCTCTCAATTCCCTCGTTGGAGCACGTGCACAGCACCAGAGAAAACTAAAACTGGGGATTAGGCAGGAAACTGAACACCATGGTAGGATTTTTCTGYATTGGTCAGCAGAGCTTTTAAATTRTAATTGATCCTAAATARAACCCAGTGCTTTGCAAAATCTGCCCTCCCTGCAGGGCTGGGACTGAGGCAGATCCTGCCTTTGCCATGGGAAATGTGGCCCTTAGCACWCAGGTTTGAGAAGGGAAATAGAGAGGTCAAAAATAGAAATAATGTCTGTTGGAACCCTGGAAAATGAGAATTTCAGCCTTTCTGTGCTGCCACTGACCCCCAGGAGAACACTGCACTGACCTGAGGCCGTGGAGAAGCTTCCAGAATGGAATGGCAGAGCTGGGATTGTGGGTGTGGAGTTTGATCAGAAGTGTGTGGTACCACAGGGTGGGAAACTCAGAGTTTAAGGGTTTAGAATACAGTAACAGATATAAAGCAAGATGGAAGTTTTAGGATGAGGGATGGAATCCATGGACGGATGGATGAGGGATGGATGGATGGAGGGATGGAATCCATGGATGGATGGATGGATGGATGGGGGATGGAGGGATGGAATCCATGGATGGATGGATGGTTCTTCTTCTTCACCTTCTTCTTCTCCTTCTTTTTCACCTCCTTCTTCATGGCTTTGGGTGGTTTTGTGTCATTGGATAAAAAAGTTCAGGTGGTTGGTTACTGGGTTAAAAGTGAAAATAATTTAGGTATCATTTCTTAATTGGACAGTTTGTCCTCAAAAGACCTTATGAAGAGAGAGATGGGGCTCCATTTTTAGTTTGTTTGAGTGAAATACTGTAGAACTTAAGGTTTGTGAGACTGTAATAGAGATAAGAACTAATCAACATCTGAGTCCCAACAAGAAATCCTGTCTGGTGCATTTAATCCCATCCCTGGCCAAAAAGAAAAAAAAGGAAAGAATCCACAAATATCCTTCCTTTTGTAGCTGCTGTTTTCCTCTTTATGTGGGTATTTGTGTCACCACAATGTCAGGGCTTTGGCTCTGTCTCCAGACAGCCATTAAGCACAAATTTTCTCATTTTCACATTTCCAGCAGCAGTCAATCAGTGTCACAAGTGTCACTCCAACAAATGGCAGGGCCGTGCCTTGGGGTGCACTGCTCAGGAATTTAATTCTCTTGCAGGAAGTTCAGCAAATCTCCCACAGTGAGTGGCCCTGCCACTGCTGCTGTGAAAATCCCCTCCACTCCCAGTGAGAAACCCACTTATGTAACCAGATCTGCTCCAGCTGAAAATTGAGCAGCTGCAGAAAATGGAATAAATGCAACTGTGAAAAATCACCACCTCATCTGTGAGATTSTGCTCAGACAATATCCAGAGATTTTCATGTTTCTATTTAACCAGCCAGACCTAAACCACCTCTGCTGCTTTCAGTCCAGTCAGCCTCTGTAACATTTGCAGACCTTGTTTTGAAAGCTGCAGTTATTAATTGGCTTCTCTGTAAAATCTGCAATGACAGCTCTCCTACCTCCACAATTTAGCTCATTCTGTGCAYCCCATATTTGCTTAAAATGATCTAAGCCATGTTATTAGGCATAATAGCTAGTGGGRAAAAAACAAATAAACAAACWAACACTAAAACCAGATGAGGACATGAACTTTGGAGAGCAGAAAATTCTCTGGGAAAATGTAAGTGAAAGCACAAAGAGAAGAGGCAGCCATCAGAGAAAGGCTCCGTGGAACCTTGTGGAGCTCTTAACAGAAATCAGTCAGGGTTTCAGCCAAAATTACATAAGTGCACTGTAATGGGAGATGGCAAACCTCTGACACCTCACCAAGGGCTCTTCAGGAAAATAAAACCCCTCAGAACAAAGAGAAAATCCTCTGCATGGACTAATCTTTTAACAAACAAACAAAGGTGAGGAATAAGTGGAAAGTTTYCACAAAGGAGTGATATTAATGTTGAGGTCACCAAGCCCAAGTTTTGGGACTGGTACAGTTAAACACTTGCAGGAATGTTCTGCAAGAAAGGGTGAAAAAAACTGAGTTTAAAAAGGGTGAAAGCCACTGATTTTTCCAGTGTACTAAAACCTAAAGCAGGCTTCAAGGATCTCATTGAGTGATGAGAAAATTAAATGCACAACACCAAGGAGTGCAAAGCAATGCATAGTCAGGAAAAACTGCTTTTCTTACTCAATTACAGCTTTAAAATGAGCTGCTGGCTCTCAGAAAATATATGGAAGATATTCTGAAAGCTCTCTAAGATCACAGGATTAAAAAGAAAAGRCACTGAAAAGGTAAGAAAGTAACAGGGAAAGGATAAAGAAGAAATTGGAGGATTAGAAGGTGTTCTGCTACTTAATCACAGCCTCATAATGAACACCTGGGGGAACTGTGACTTCTGTCCCTCCTCAAAAACACAGATGGATGGAAATGATAAACAGAAGGGGAAATAAGGCCAGCAAGGGAAGTTTGTGGTGGGAAGGCTGAGAAGGCAGGGGTTCCTCCAGCAGGAGAAGCAATGCTGGGAGATGGGGAGTCTGAGGAAGTCCTGTCATGTGAGTGGGAAGCAGCTCTGTCCAAAACCAAAAGGAAATACTTGCTGCRGGAGACAAAGAGCATTTGTTTTTAATTAAATGGCTTAATTGAAGATCTGTCAGTTGGTGGCTGTCAAATGCCACAGCTAAAATCTAAAGCAGGCTTCAAGGATCTCATGAGTGATGAGAATATTAAATGTACAATGTCAAGCAGCGCAAAGCTGTGCATAGTGCCTTGCTCAGCTGGCACAGAGGAGGGAACAGGGGCGCCTGGCACCAGGGGACAGCTGAAGGGAAACACAATGGCCAAACCCAGGGGTAGCACAGCCAGGGCAGCACCCACAGCCTGGAGCTTGCCCCTTCCCCCTGGGCTCAGCAGCCCCAGCAGTGCCCACCATGCCTTGGAGGAGCCCCCAGAGCAGAGGCCAGGCGGGGTTCAGAGAATAAAGTGGGGATTTATGAAAGCCTTCAGCAGGCACAGCTGGGGCAGCCACAGCCTCCAGAGGCTGCACACAAGGTGGGCCATGGGCACGAGTTTGTCACACAATTATCAGTTTGGGCACTCACAGATCAGGGGTTAATGCTCCAACTCCAGCTGCAGGGAATGAAATCATTTACCCCCAGTTTGCTCCCCCAGCTCATTTTTATTTATACTTTTTGGGGCCTGAGGCAGTGAGGTGTCCTTGAGTCCCAAGCCCAGAGAGGAATTGTTGTGTCTGAATAAAGTGGAAGAGTGGTGGCTGACAGGCTGTGGAGTTTGCAGTTATACACAGAGCAGCACAGGATCTGAAAAATAGAAAAGCTGAGATAGATGAGTGATGCCATGGGTGACTCTCACCATTAAAAGGCAAATATCCTGTATATATGTTAAGAGAAGCTTTATAGATCTATAGCTGTGTTTTACCCCCCTTGTGTTGTTATTATGGGATGGCCTGGGTTTGGGACATTTGGGAGGGTGGGATTGTCACTATGGCAGCGCCTGACCTCCAGTCAGGATTTGAGGGAGTGATCCCCACCCCTGGGCAGGGAAGGAGGAGTGGATGGACAGAACTTTGGGAGGGCTAAAGGGTTAAAAGGCAAAACCTCATTATGTGGTTGAGCACATGGTGGGGAAAATCCTCTGCTCCTAGTGCTGTAATATTTTCTCTATTCAGTCTCCTGTTGTGTTTTGGTAAGGTTYTAATAAACCWYTTASATTTTTGAAACTGAGGATCATTTCTCACAAGGCTCAACCCTAAGGCATCCCCCAGAGGGATGCAGCTCTGTCCTGGCCAGGTGCTCACAGCCATAGCTGGCTCCTCCAGGAGCAGGGACAGCCCTGTTTTCATGGGAACTTGCTCCAGGTGATTCCAGAGGGCCCTTCCAGCCTCTGCTGCTCACTCTGCAAAAATTCTGTTCCTTCTGGCTCTTGCTTGCTGGCCACTGCAGGCAATTATCAAATTATCGTCTAATTTGAGTCACAGGAATGATGTCATGGTCCCTTCAGTTGTGAAAAACGCCTCAAATTGAGTTTGGGTTGCAATCCCCTGTGCCTTTCCCTGGTGAAATGCCCATTTGCAGCAGGCAGGATTTCCTGCCAGAGCTGCTCTGGCACTTTGGTTACCATCCTGCACATCCTGCTGCATCTGGACAAGATAAAGCTCCTACAAACAGCAGCAGCACCCAGAGGACAGAGCCTGGGCATTTAGGCTCATTAATTACAATTACAGGCAGCAAAAGTGTTGTAACAGGAGCACTCAGGGGTCCTCTCCGCTCTCTGGTTCTGTGAGGGAATGACAAACTGGAGTGATATGTAAAGAAACTTCCTTTGAGAATATTAAGCAATTTTCTTTCCACATAAAACCCTGGAACAATAGTGGAACATTAATTTTGTTTTGTATAGAATGACTAGCCACATGCCAAATTAGCCCWTGAGAGAAAGATTTTGATTTTTTGCTCATCCAAAACACCACCATTACTAGAGAACATAAGAAATCTTTCATTGTTTACCCTCTCTCAGGATAAGAAATARACTGTGATATTTTTATGTCAAGATTTTCTCATTAAAAGATTCCTATCTCCAACAGTTATGAAATAGGTTCTGTTCTCTCAGGTCCTGTGAAGGGAAAGTGGGAGAAGGCTCCAGCTCACAAACCAGCTCAAATTTCATCATTCCTCCTTCTGGAAAACAGTCAGAAAAGTGGGTTGTTTCTCCTTTAATTAGAATGTCAAGGGCAGAATTGAGAAACTGTGGCACATTTATCACTCCATATGCCAGTGTAAAAGAATGCCAAAGAGACTCGAGCATTTTAAAAGCTCAATGTGTCATTTAAGTGTTTAGGCTGAGCTAAACAAATATTTTCATCCCATTTTAAATCAAAATCCCTGTGATCATAGAAAGGTGCTTTTCTCCATCTCTTTTCACCATCACTTACACTGACTACTATGCTTTAAAGTCATTTTAGACTGGTTTTTTCTACCCATAAAAAGTCAGTTGTGTCTTAACAATATTCCCTTGATGTTTTCTCTCTTTTTTTTTTTGTAATTAATGGCCTGCATGACTCAACATTTTCCACTGTTTTTATCAGTCCAGGCAGAATTTTGTTGTTGTTGTTGTTGTTGTTCTTTCAATATTTTCAAGCAACTGGTCTATTGCAGCAGGGTTAAAATCCTCTTGAAAGCCATTTCTACAATTTCAAAGAGGTGGCTGTTTAGACACAGGTGATAAAACTTTTCTTAGCATAGGAAGGGGCAGTTTAATAGTCTCTGTTTACTGAACAGCTCTGACTCATCTTGTCCAAGCTGTCAGTGCTCTCAGCAAGGTGGAGGCAGGGAGAAGAAAAACAAAAATAAAACAGAGTGTGCAAGAGAGCAAGAGAAAACCAATGTGATCGTGTCATCAGAGGCTGCATTCCAAGTGATGCACAGCAGGGAGCTGAAATAAGATGGTAAATCCCGTGTTAAGTGTAATATTTGTCTTGTTCAGAGAGCAAACCCGTGTGCTGACATTCCAACTGTGCGTTCTGGGGGCAGCATGCAAAGGAAAACAGCATCACTTCCACAGGAAGCAAAGTACTCCTCCTGCATCTCCTGCAGGCCTGTCTGCCTGCAGCACTTTCATGCTTCAAAACTGGCACCCAGAAATCCCAGCTACCTGWACCATGTCRYGGTGACMCTGTCTGAAAAATCCCTTTGCCAGGAGTTTTCTCCTGAGAAGCCTCAGAAGAAAAGAATAACAATAATTATCTGCATCTTTGATTGGTCTCATGTGATTGTTTTTAATTAATGGCCAATCACAGTCCAGCTGGCTCAGACTCTCTGGTCAGTCACAAGATTTTATTATCATTCCTTTCTATTCCTTGCTAGTCTTCTGATGAAATCTTTTCTTCTATTCTTTAGTATAGTTTTAATATATAATTTTAAAATAATATATATAAGATATTACAATTTATATATAAAATAATAAAAAATAATATATATTAATAAATAGAACCATTTACATTTTATATAAAATATATAAAATACATAAAATAAATTTATCATATATAAAATATGTAAATAATTATATATGTAGTATATAAAATAATAAAAATAAATCAGCCCTCTGAAACACAGAGTCAAGATTCTCATCTCTTCCCTCATCYTGGCACCCCTGTGAACATGAACASCACCACATTTGGTGACCCCAAGTGAAGAAAAATTCCACAATACCACACTCACTTTTGTTTTGCTTGAAATTTCAATGGAATTTATTTACATCTAGCAGATGAAAATGTAAGTATGTGCTCCATTCTCTTGCCCCAAATACCCTGAAATCCAAATCCATKATTTCCTCTACACCCACATCCCTCACAGAAGTCAGTACCTCTGCACAGGAACAGCCACAAACAGATTCTGGCTAATGAATTAATATTAGTAACTCAATTCAATATTAGCAACTCAATTAAATAGACTCTAATCATTGACTGCTGTGACAGGGATTGCTGGAAAAGGCCAAGAGGGGTTTGTGTTGTCTCTTTCAGAAGTGTGGCTGCTCCCCTGCAGAACCCCACAGGGATTTGTCCCCTGGGGTTTGACTGGCACGAGGAATTCTGTAAAACTCCTGCAGATCCCCAGCCCCGCACACGGKGCTGCCTCAGGCTCCAGGAGGAATTTGTCACTGTCAATCCCTTGGGCTGTCAGAGGGAAGGGAGAACAACATTCCTGTCCCATCCCATCCAGCTCCTTGCTAAAGGCTGCCAGTGAGCTTTCCTTTCTGTGCTGGGGATGGATGAGGGAGGGATGGATGGATGGAAGGATGGATGGAATCCATGGATGGATGGATGGAAGGATGGATGGATGAGGGATGATGGATGGATGGATGAGGGATGGAATCCATGGATGGGGGGATGGAGGGATGGATGATGGATGGATGGAGGGATGGAATCCATGGATGGATGGAGGGATGATGGATGGATGGATGGATGGATGATGGATGGAATCCATGGATGGATGGATGGATGATGGATGGAATCCATGGATGGATGGATGGAGGGATGATGGATGGAATCCATGGATGGATGATGGATGGAATCCATGGATGGATTGATGGATGATGGATGGAATCCATGAATGGATGGATGGAGGGATGATGGATGGAGAGATGATGGATGGAGGGATAGAATCCATGGATGGATGGATGGATGATGGATAAATGGATGGATGAAATCCATGGATGGATGAATGGATGGATGCAATCCATGGATGGATGAATGGATGGATGGATGGATCAATGAGGGATAGATAGATGATGGATGGAAGATGGATGATGGAGGGATGGATGGATGGAGGGATGGATGGATAGAAGATTATTTGGATCACTGGACAGATGAGTGCTGAAAATACACTAGGAAGAAAATCTTCTAGATTTTATTTCAGAGCAATCATTAACCTCTGGAGCCAGGTGAGCAGCCCAGGTTCCAAGTAAAAATCTTCCCAATTTCCAAAGCACTAACTCATTAAATGGGATTTCAATTTAAAARTCCCATCTAATGTTTTTACAGCAGGATGCTAATTTTGAGCCACAAACAAATTATGGCTAATGAATTAATATTARCAATTCAATTAAATAACGCTCTAATCATTAGCTGCTGTGATAGGAATTTCTGGAAAAGGCCATTCRGGCTGTGTTTACTGTATTTACCTAGTACTTTTCAAAAACACTCTACAGGAACACTTTTCACTCTTASAGATTTAAGAAATGCTGTAGTTTAACACAGCACTGTTATTCCTGTGCTAGTCCTGTTCCTGGGACTCCTGAAGTGAGCAGATCCTGTATTTCTGACCCCAGTTTTACCTTCTGCCTTGATATCATTGTGTTATGGCTAAATGGTGATCTCCGCCTGCACCCAAGCTGGTGCAGGCTCTGAATTTGCAGCCTTTATAGTCMAAGACCAAAGTATTCTATGAAAATAAATTCTCTAAAAGTGGGTCTTGTCTTCTGCCAGTGCAGGGGGAGCAGCCCAGGGGAATGACTCTGGGGCTTTTTGTGGGAAATACCATGCCAGWCAGCCCAAACAACATATTTTATTTATAGCCTCTACTTACATTTAGACCAGGCAGCAATGTCCTTCAGGCTTGGAAAGGGACACCCACTCCCTCCAGGGGACAGTCAGCCTGTTCTGAAGAGAGCCCCTCTCAAAATGCAGATTTGTTTTCATCGTTCTGGTTGGGGGAAAAGAAGTCACTTTGTGGCTTCAGGTGTTGGCAGAACTGCCAAGCAATTCACTCTCAAGTGGTTTTCTTTGCTCACCACCTAAGTGCCCATAATTTTGTTAAAAGGAGCATATTCGCTCTGATTCCCCATCTGTGGAACCTCCCCAGTGCCTGCCCAAGGGCCCAGCAGTGTGCATGTAAGAATATTCTTATATATCACTTCTAGAAAGATAGAAACACCAGAAACAACTGGCAAAAGTAAGAACTGAGTCAAAAACCACCCAAGTTCCAGCTTGTTTGGAACCATTGTTTAACACTTCTCTCAGCTTTCATGCTGCTGTTCACTCTTGCACTGCCTGAGGTGAGAGACAGCCCCAGAGAGGACCCCAAACCCTGCAAGGATGTAGCAATTCCAGGGCAGAGACTGAGGGAATGCTCCCTTAGCCCTGCAYCCTCCTCTGCCAGAACCATCCTTCCCTTCAGTGTGCTGACTAAAGCTCCATTTCCTCTCCAAGGATCTGCAAATGTTCCCCCAAACACTCCAATTAGAGCTAAGCAAGAAACAAGTACATCAGTGATCAATGGATGTAGGAAGATCATTTAATCTGCCTGACGTTGCCGTTACCTCACCTCAGCGAGTGGAAACATAATGAAATTGCCAAACTGATTTGTTACAAATCCTGCTTTATGAACTGCACTGCCTCCTTCATTCCTTCCCCTTATGCACAGATCCTCTCCTCCCCAGAGTGATTTAGTTGTAGGAACAGGAAAGAAAAACAATTATTATCTGCTGCTGTGGAATGCAACAGGTGCACCTTTGATTGGTCTTGTGTGGCTGTTTTTAATTAATGGCCAATCACAGTCCAGCTGGCTCAGACTCTCTAGTTAGTCACAAGATTTTATTATCATTCCATTCCTTTCTATTCCCTGCTAGCCCTCTGATGAAATCCTTTCTTCTATTCTTTTAGTGTAGTTTTAATATATCATTTTAATATAATATATATACAATATTAAAATTATATATATAAAATAATAATATAAATTAATAAAATATATAAATTAATATTTTCTAGAAAAATATATAAAATAAATAAAAATAAATTTATCATATATAAAATAAAATAATGTAAAATATGTAAATAATTATATATATATAATGGAAATATAAATAGTTATATATATAATATATGAAATAATAAAAATAAATTGACTTGACTTCAGAAACATGGAGTCAAGATTCTCATCTCTTCCCTCATCCTGGGACCCCTGTGAACACCACCACATTTGGTGACCCCAAGTGAAGAAAAATTCCACAGCACTGCACTCACTTTTGTTTTGCTTGAAATAGCACTTGAATGAGTACTGCAGGACTGCTGGGAAAACCCCTGATGTTCAGCCATCAAATCCCAAACAGAAGGCTTCCAGATCTTTTTATAAGCACATATTATAAATTATTCCCACATGTAATRTCAGAATGAAGTAGCAGGCTCTGAAAGAGTCCTGCAAAGGAGACTGATTCTGAAATTAAAGATCCAATATCTTGTTAGACCCACTTAGATGYTCACAGAGCACCATAAAGACATGAAGTTCTGCGTTTCCCTCCTCCTTTTGATGAGTCACTGCTTGTGACATGGAGACACTGCACAGACATRGTGTCTTTATGAAGATTAAGTAGTCTTATGAAATGCAATTAGAATAAATGTGTACCTGTCAGTTTGTAATTGCATTCAGAAGAACCTCAGCTAACAGCAGGATGAAGAGCACAGTCTGCACGGGTCCAGCCTGCTTCCCCAGAGCAGAGGCAGAGACTCACAGCCAGCCCTCCTCTCTGACTTCAGCAGGGATCAATTTATGCCCCAGAGCACAAAATGGGAGCCATTAGGGCTGCCTCCAAAAGTACAGGGATATCTGCTTCATGTGGCTGCTGAATCAGAGGCTCCACGGGAGGGGTTTCTGCATAATCCACCAAGGGAGAGGAGTTTGACCAGGAGGAGTTCTGGGAGCAGCCAGAGGAGCTCCTGTTTGCAGCCCAGTGAGGGAAGGAACATGTGTGAGTAGAAGAGCTGAGGTTTGGGTGCCACCCACACCTTCACCCCAAGGTTTCTCATAAACTGGTCTTAAAGATCCAAACTAAGTTTTATTTTTGCTGTTTGCTACCTATTCTACCTCAGCCAACCAACTCTTAGCTTTCCTCTCACCTAATTTTTCTCAGAAGGCATGGCTAAAAAGCATCACTATTTAGAGACAAAATGAGGTACCACTGCTTTCACTGCCACTTCTACTTTCTGATGTGATGATGGCTGTCACTTGGGAAAAAACAAACCAGGAAAGTGCTGCAGGATTGCAAATGCTGCCAAGCTTGCCCCTAGAACAGATTTGACATCCAAGCAAAAGACAATACTTCAGTTCTCTGAATCAGTCCCAAGAAGCAATCAAAACCCAGGTTTGTCTGGTATTTTTAACCACACAGAAATAATGACTGCTAATTACTATGCCCAGCACTCTGTGTGTTTATTTACAGAACTTCCTCAGGAGCTCTGCACTTCACCTTGATTAACAGTGAAATAACAGTTCCAGTTCTTTCACAGAGAGAGGAAAATATTCAGTGTCTCCACATGGGTATAGTCACTGCTGCTGCAAATAATATGGACAGAAATGAGGAACCAGTGCTGGGGAGGGCAAAAGGGGAGCAGGGGCAGGCAAACAGCTCCCTCAGGAACAGCAGAACCCGAGCAGCCTGATGGAGGAGGAAATTCAGGGCTCCCACTCCTGCAGGCCCAGCAGATGCTGCATGCAAGGCCTGAAAGAAGAAGAGCACAGTCAGTCCCTGGAGATGCTGAGAGGAAACGTCTCACCCTGTCTGATTTGTGCTGACCATCGCTGCTCAGGGAAAGTTTTATTGGACCTGGTGGGGAATTTGCCAAAAGAAACTCATTAGTCTGTTGTCACAGACATATTTKMTGAAAAATCCTTTTGTTAGGATCTTTTCTCCTGAGAAGCTGAGAAGCTTCAGCTKCTCCATGTTTGSTGCTYKGGAATGTGATTTGGAGAATTGTTTMCCCAGCATGTGAAKTGTTTTTACTTGRTGACCAAYGACAGCCACCTGTGTCCAGGCTGTGAGCAGTCACAAGATTTTGTTATCATTCCATTYCWTTCCTTGCTAGCCTTCTGATGAAATCCTTTCTTCTATTCTTTCAGTATAGTTTTAAYAYAGCATTTACTTTYAATATAATAAATCAGCCTTCTGAAACATGGAGTCAAGATCCTCATCTCTTCCCATGTCGGGGCTGCCTGCAAATTCAACATTTGGTGAGCCCTGAGTGAGGAACATTGCCACAGTCTGTGACAATTGGCTGCAGTGTTAAAAGCATCACTTTAAGTCCTTTTCTGTCCTTCTTCCCTGCTCCCAGGTAATTCCCCAACCAACAGTTTCTCTGGACACCTCTTTCTTAATGCACGTATTTCATCTTCTGTAAATATTCACAATTCAGAGAAAGGTTTTCCAAGCGTGGATTTCAGGTACTCAAAATCTTGGCAATAGAAATAGTTGCATGCAGTTCTACAGCTACAAAAAGGACAATGGGGAATATTGGGCAGAATGTCAGCCATAAAGGCACTAAGTGAAATGGGAAACCACTGTTTCTGGAGAGAGGAAACATGTTAATATTTCAGGTTATTTATTCATATCTTCTTACTGTTCTCAGAAATGGTTTTGAAAATCTTGGGATCATCCCAATGAAGGACAGGGATATATTGTATTGTATTAYATATATTTTTTCCTAAGATTTTGTAGAATGAAAGAATTCTGTGAGCAACTTTTAATATATTGTCCGTTTGTGGTTCTGCACTTGCAAGTGTCTTTTGTGGGCTCACCACTGATATGTGGTAATCAGAATATTACAAGTGCTAAAGGCTACAGACAGTGTTAAATAAAAATGAAAGATACTCCTGAACTTAGCTAAACAAAACTCATTTTATTGTATGAACTAACTCATTGTATTATATKAACTAATTCTCTTCAACTTCAATGCCTCAAAACCTTTGGATTGAATCCAAGTTCTTTCCCACACACAAATTTCAGCCATGTTGGAGGCACTTAGAGCTGACAGAGCAATCAAACTCTTGTTTCACTCRGGAAAAGCAAAGGCAAACAGGATTTCATTTTGCTCGTTGTCTTGCAGGAGTTAGTGTCTATTCCTGTTCCCAAAGAATCTCCAGTATTTACCCAGAGCTTGCAGCAAGGAGGCAAAACTAAACTGGCTGTTTAACAGGACAGTGCAGTGTGCTCCTCTTCAAACAGAGTCAGACATCCATAACCATCAGTTTGAGTGGCTCCAACTGTGCTCCACATTTACCAGGTACAGCTCCATGGTCTTATTCCTTGGGTTTTCTCTGATTTAATTTCTGCAGCATTGGTTTTGTTTCCCACAACACAGCAGTTGAATATCACCTGCAGACCRAAATGTTTATTCTGGTTTACTCAGGTGTGTGCAGTCTGACATACAGGTGTGCGTCCTGATATATCCTCATTTGCAAACCCGTACAGGAGTGCATAAAACAAAATTCCTACAGAAAACAGAAGTTCAAGTTATTTGAAACGTTTCCAAAGAACATTCTTTTTTTCTCTTTTGCCTTACTGTCCTCTCCTGGCACTGAATACTTGGAAAAATAATGAAAGCATTCCAYGATGGAAAATACATTTACTCGAGCATGTGAGGCATTTTTAGTGTTTCTACTGTCTGACATATCAAATGAGACAAATTAAGTACACRCCAAGCAGCAGCAGACAAAAGCACAAGTGACAAACACAGAAAAAGGAGGATGGAAAAAGGATGTGGTTGTTTATTGTATTTGCTGTTTATTGCATTTGCAGGCGACCCCCGTGGCAGGGAGGAATGATGAATCTGACTCCATGTTCTCAGAAGGCTAATTTATTACTTTATAATACTRTATTATATTAAAAAA
>JACDOX010000280.1:100505-133005 GCA_014549065.1 Cardinalis cardinalis | reverse complement strand
ATAAGGTAACCCTTACCTGAGCTGTTCTCATCCAGGTGACCATTCAAGTCAGCCTCTGAGGCACCACTGGCCGTGCCCAGCTCACCATTTCTGCCAAGGCCATCCAAGGGATTGYTGTCCTCTCAGTCAGCCCCATCACTGTCATCATCATGGGCACCCACTCATCTTCTAATTTACTGTAACACTGGTCTTATTTGGAGGAATTTACATGCTAGTAATTTAAACTAATATTAGAGATTAATTGTATTTAATAAGTTTAAAACTTCCCAAGTTATTTTCTAAACAAAGTTATTTTTCTAACTTAACCCTGTAATGGATATGTGTTTCTAGTAGTTAAAAAAAAAAAGTGGGCTTTAAAGTTTGGTTTTGTGTTTAGGCTGGAAAGTTCTAGTGGGGACAGAGGATGTTTTATATCTATTTAAGCTGCATAAAATACCAGGATGAATAACCAGAAAGTGCTCTAAAATTATTTTTTAAAATAAATTATTGAATCTGTTAATAATATAGCAAGATTAAAGGACAAATAAAAGAATGAAAAACAATTTTTTATTAGAAAATCTGTCTTTATTGTCACATTCTAAGGAGAAAAAAGAGAGAAAAACAGAACTTCTGGATTAACCAGCAAGGGACATGAATTTTCCCTTCTAACTTGAATACACAATGTTAAAGTTGCACTGCATTTCTTAAATGTTAACATGCAAGTTTAAACTAATTATTTTAAGGCAGGCAACCCTAATTTTATGCTCAAAGGACTGAATTAGCTCAGTCACAAATTTCATTAAAATACAGATCGTTTTCCAGTTAGGGAAAGGTAATGGAAGTAAAAAGGAGACAGAAGAAAAAACTTCACTGTAACAAATAGCAACAGATTTCATACTTATAAATTTCATCCTTATAGATTTCATACTTCCATTCTCCAAAGTTCTTTATCCTCACCACTCACAAATGGTAAGAAAGCTCAAAATAAAGTCTATTTTAACAATAACATATTTTATTCAGCTACTGTGGGCAGTCATAAATTATGGTTCTTAAAGATGCTATACACMAGCAAATAATTTAACTGTCAGGACCACAGTAAAAGCAGTCAWGTACACATTTCAAACAATAAGAAGTTTCTGAGTAACTCTTAAAGAGCTGTGGAAGAACTCAGAAAAAAAACCCAATGGATTTATATTGAGTTGTGCAGATTAATAAACTTATTTTTAAAWATAAATAAGAAATTATGTATGATGTATGCCTTTATTAGCAAACATTGGAGTTTTTATAAGATCAAGACTGTTGCAGACATAAAAGAAACTCTAGATAAATTCAGATTTGTCTTCTGGATGAAGCAAGAGATCCTGGCTGCTGACCTGAAAGGGRAACAATTTGTTATTGCCCCACATCTCCCCACGTTCAGGGACTGCCTGCCCGAGGCTGGCTGCTGTTTGCTGCTGCTGSAAGCAGCCCCAGCCCCATTCAGAGCAGAATTTGCACCTCCTGGAGCTGACCCAGCCCAAACCTGCAGACAACCCCAGCACCTGGGCAGGATCATGGTGAGGAACAAATAAGGGTGAAGAAATCACAAGATTTTTTCCTTCAATAAGGTCCAGTGCATCYCCATCACTAAATTACAGCCCTCTTTAGTGTTAAACTTCAGCTTCCCCCTCACCCTGAAATTYGGATCCTATTATATATAACATAATCCTATTATATATAATATAATAGGATCCAAATTTATATTATATAATAATATRTAAAATTTAATCATGTCTGTATTAAACTGGACATTTTCAACTGCAAGAAACCTTGTCTTTTCTCAGTTTCATACTTCTTTCTCTCATTTTAGACATATTGTACTGATGAAATTGTTAATACAGCCTTTCCACACAAACTATAATTTGGCAGCTGTGAATTGTACTGCTGCATTTATATTTAACTTTAGAAATGTTATTTAGAAAAAAGCATTATTTCTCATTTATCAGATATTCGTGTGTTTCCATTTATTTCTATTTGCAGTTCTAACTTTGTGCTCTCTCCAAGTGAGAGCCCTTCCAATGCTTTTGGCTTTGGCAGGTTCATTCTCCACTGCTGTTGTTCTACAATGTTCTGTAATAAAAGGGTTTCTCAAAATTTACCTATCTATGATTAGTGTTATTTTGGACAAGGTTCATTCTCCAGCGCTGTTGTTCTGCAATGTTCTATAATAAAAAGGTTTCTCCAGATTTACCTATCTATGATYAGTGTTACTTTGGACATGACACAATTAAGATGAATTTTACAGATCTATACTATTAACTTCTTGCTGTTCTACAATGGTGCCCATGAGAAAATACAGTTTTTCCTGGGGTGTTTTGTTGTCCWGGCCTGGCAGACAAAGCACTGTTCTCCAGCTGACCACTGACAAGAACTTTGAATTGTCTTTCAGCAAGGAGGAATTTCTTCTCCCAGCTATAAAATGATGAGGATAAGAAGCAAATGAGCAAATGAAGCTTTGGCAGGCTCATTCTCCACTGCTGTTATTCTGCAATGGTGCCCATGAGAAAATAGTTTTTCCTTGGGTGTTTTGTTGTCCAGRCCTGGCAGACAAAGCACTGTTCTCCAGGACAGCTGACCACTCACAAAAACTTCGATTTGTCCTTCAGCAAGGAGGAATTYCTTCTCCCAGCTAKAAAATGATGAGTGTAAGAAGCAAATGAAGRGACCRCCTTGGAATTCAARGATTCGACAAACAAATAAACACAACGGTGAGGGGAAAAAACCCCAGACAAGGAACAAAAGCAGCCAATAATTTTCTAATTCTGCACAAGGAACCTCTTGCCAGCACCTCAGTGTTTAAACACATGGCTCGTGCTGTAACCTCCTGAGCCAGGCACGCTGCCACTGCCACCATCAGCTGCTTGGCAAAGCCACCACTGAGGTCAGGCAGGAGCTGCAATTCCAGAAACTCCTGCCAAAACCAGGCAAAGGCACCTTAGGAAAGGGAATTCTAATGCCTAACAYGAGCTGTGTGCTCCCATAGCTCATCAGAGATGGGCTGGCTCAGAATCCATACTTGTTTTCATCTTGTGGGGTTTTCTAAGGCTTCAAGATCATCTCTGCACCGTGGAGGCTCCTCCAGACTCTCTGTGTTGCTATAGGAACAGATTATTTCACTTATGCTGCTCTTTTAAGTGGTCAAATTGGGTAAATGCAGAAATCATCAGCTGCAAAACTGAACTGATTACTCTTTTCAAGTTCCCTCTGAGTATACCAAATTTTAAGAGAATCAGTGAATCAGCATGACATTTGGCAACTGAAAGCAAAATCAGAGCTGAAGACAACTTTATTTGGTATCTTAAAAAATATCTTTAAATAAACTATATAACATATTCTCKCAAATGAAAATTAAATTCTCTTTAATTTCTTTTGAAGTATGCTTGCTCCTCACTATGTCATCATTTCTGGACTGTTTGTATAAATCTGGACTGAAAGAACACACATYTCCCATCCCTTCTTACTGCTCAATATATTTGATCACCCCCAATTCCCTGTTAAAATTCAGCGAGGAAAGGAAACTTTAGGAGGAGAAGCATTTTAATTATTAAATCATGCTCTAATGAGGATTGCATGGACTGACCAYGAGGAAAAAGGCCCAAATGACATTTCTGTTGTAGTGAACAAAACCACTTCATATAGTCATCATTTGTGATATTGTTCATGTATAGTAAATAGAGAATTGACACTAAAATTGAGGAGGAGGGCAGGGAGAATTATGGTCATTATTCCACAGTCAAAAAGTTAAAACAACCTGGAATTCCACAGAAAACTTCATTTGCAAGCAAATCAGCATCTGGTTTTTTGTGATGGTAAGGGTTATAGACATTTTTTTATTGGATAGGACCCATAAAATTGGAATTTAAAAAAAAACAGTAAAGAAAGGATGTGTTTCTATAWCACACAGACATAACCACCTTGATTAATGCATTGGAATGACTTTATGTTATCAGCAGTATATCTGGATAATAGTGTGKTKTTTTTTTTTCTAAAAGAGYTTWGGACCTCTGAGTATTTTTTCATTGYGCAAGAATTATTTATACATTAAATGGCTTTCTGCTGTCATTTAAGAGCCAGATTGCTGTAACCATCCTGAGTGAAGGAATGAGAAACCTCAGGAATATTCTATCTGGGCTTTGTATCTCACCTTTCCTGTTGGGAAGAAGAATGCAATACTTCCTTCAGAGCCCAGAGCAGGTGGAGAACACAAAGAATGGTTTCCATGCACAGAGCAGCCCTGAGCATTTCTTCTGCATTAGCAAAGTRTCCAGAGGGGCTGGGCCCAGCAGATGGTGATGCTGCATCCCAGGGAATGGCAGACTCACCGCCCTGCAGGGAGCCCCTGGCTCAGAGCCTTAGCATTTTAGCTTGTACCATTTCCATTTATTTGCAATCCTGCAGTTCTTTAGTGTGTAACTCCAAACCCCACACCCAGTGTGAGCTGCAGCTTTCCCATTTTGGGCAGACACAGCAATTCCTCTCCAGGCCTGGCCATCAAGGATGCCTCCCTGCCTCAGGCCCGGAGATGGGAACAAAAGGGACCTGGGGGGAGCAACCTTGGGCTCAATGACTTCATTACCTGCAGCTGGAATTGGCAGATTCACCCCCAATGTGCAAATGGACCAAACTTATAAAAGCATAAAAACCCCTGACCCATCATCCATTTTGGGTGTAGTCCCTGGGGGATTTCATCTGCCCAAAATGCACCTGCAGGCCCTTCAATAAACAGAACTGCTTTTATTCCCCTAATTCTGGCTGGCCTCTGGTTTTAGGTAGTCCCAACAAGGCATCAGGGCAGTGTAGGAAGCCCTCAAGGCAGGTGGAGCAGYTCCATGTGAACGTTGCCAAAATGTGCAGGGTAAGATGTGAGAGAGGGAGCCAAGGCTGCGCTTACCAGAGCTTGGAGAAAAGGCAAAAATATTGAGTGTAAAATTCTGAAGGGGAAAGGGAAGCTTGTGGTAAACTCTGGAGATGAAGGGTGGGTGATGGAACATTGAGGGAAGAGGGGGCAAAAGAATTAAAGGGAAGTCCTGTGTGGTGGTGTTCWCAGGGGTCTGAGGAAGAGGGAAGAGATGAGGATCTGACTCCRTGTTTCAGGAGGCTGATTTATTATTTTATGATATATATTACATTAAAACTATACTAAAAGAATAGAAGAAAGGATTTCATCAGAAGRCTAGCTAAGAATARAAAAKGAAWSAATGATAACAAAGGCTTGTGGCTCAGACAGARAGTCYGAGCCAGCTGACTGTGATTGGCCATTAATTAGAAACAACCACATGAGACCAATCCCAGCTGCACYTGTTGCATTCCACAGCAGCAGATAACCATTGTTTGCATTTTGTTCCTGAGGCCTCTCAGCTTCTCAGGAGGAAAAATCCTAAGGAAAGGATTTTTCAGAAAATATCATGGCTACAGTCCTGAAATAAAACATTGGGAACCTGATGTAATGAGAAATRCCCCAGGAAAAATCTGTACATGGACAATCTCAGACATTTGATTGAATTAAAGRTGGGCATTTGTCTGTGAGTAAATTTGACAGGAATATTCTTTWTGTCTGTCTGAATCCCTGATCAGTATTTGCTACCTGCAGAATACACTAGACTTGCATTGACTTGATGCTCACTAGACTTGAAGTTTTGATGCTCAACTAAAAAATAAATCTGTGCCTGCATTTAAAATTCTGGTTGTGCTGCAGATACTCAAGTTCATCTGCAATGCTTTGACTAATTCACCTTCCCTTCAGAACACAAGTCCTTTCTTACACATTACTTTATTATTCTTTTCTTACACATTGCTTTATTCTTCTTCATCCTACAGCTGTATTAAGGATATGACTCACTAAATAATGAGCGGTTTCTCACRTTTTGGTAATTTTCTAGCAGGTTAGATTATAAATGTGTGTCCACAGGACAGGTCACACGCAGGAAAGGTTTGCTTTGCACACCCAGAGGCAGTGCAGACACTTGAATTCTCCCTCTCTGCTCCCCAGCAGGTCTCATTATTGCAGGCAGGACGAGCTCTTGGCTCCCTGGGGCTGATGGGCTGCATCTGCCCAGTCAGAGCTYCAGAAAAGCCACCCTGTGAGCCAGCAGAAATTTCTACAATCCATTAAGAGTCTTCTCTGAACAAGACCCTAATATACCTCCCTCTCTTTGTCCTGTGGGAAAAATCTTTTGGTATTTTGCAGTTCTATTTTTCTCCAGTGCTCTCTGTAAGAGAAAAAAAAAATCATTTGCTCATGATTCATTTTTGTCTGAGAAGCTCTGCACATGTCACCGTGTAAAAGAAAGCACTCAGTGCCAAGCTGTGAAGTATCCTGCACTGCCAATGTGCTTTTATTATTTGGTTGCTTGAGATATATAGGGTTTTTTTAATAAAAAATGAATCTTCACTTTGAAATCCAACCCTAAGATTGTCAGAAGGATCAGTCTGTTGTTAATAGGGAAGGAAGCAGGGCTGGGGATTTTTAATAATGCCCAGAATGTCAACAGAAACACTTGACATTGATTCTTGCTCTGGAATGGAGGAGACTTAAAGAACTGAGATCTGAGCCAGCTTAATTGGCTTGGAATCTTTACAGATCTGGCTTAAAGTGGGTGAACTACTCAGTCAATAGAGTATTTTGGGAGGCTGTGCATTTTAGTCTGAAAACATGAGCGGTGACATTTCAATTCTCTTGGAAGACAGCAGAAAAATAGATCTGAGAATTCAACCTCCTACATGGCCAGAGAGCAGCAACAGAAAGCACCAAGTGGCTGCTCCAACTTCTCCTGGGCTTCTGCCAAAGAGCTGCAGRGCTCACCTTCAGAAATGCCCTCAGTGCTGCCTTGTAACTGTTTAGAATTATGGCAATAACCTACACGTTTTATAGGGATTTTCTTCCTTTGGATATACACAAACAGCAGGAGCTAGTCAGGAACTGGGCAGGTTCCACCTGGCCAGAGTTGGTCACCTGCCAYGTGAAATGTGTTCCAGTCACTGCTCCAACAGGAGCTCCCTCTAATGACCCAGTTTATGYTCTACTCCTTAAATTCAAGCTCCCYRTAAAGGTGAGGATAYCATTTCTTTAACTAACACAGAAATCTATTTCTCCTCGGTAATGTGTAATTAAATCTGCCAGACCTACCTATAAAATTGTTAGCTGCCTGCTGAAATAAAAACCTTCAAGCACTTCCCCTTCGGCAACTTCAAATAAGTGTGGAGAAAGGAATCTAGCACTGACCAAGTCTCTAAAAACTGCTGTGCAGAATTCAAGAATCTCAGAATTTAACTTTAAATTTGGGCATATATTGGCCATATAATCACTTAAATGAAAAAGGAGTTAACAGTAACATCCCACAGTCTGGGCTCAAAATGTATCCAAGGTTTCCAGCCCAGGTATGCAGGGATAATTAGATGACTGGTGTTAATGAAGGCAAATACCCCTGGATTCTGTGGTGAASGCTAGCAGAGCTGGAAATTTGGGCATATATTGCTATATAATCACTCATATGAAGAAGGAGTTAACAGTAACATCCCACAGTCTGGTTTAAAATGTATCCAAGGTTTCCAGCCCAGTTATGCACAGAATAATTAGATGACTGGTGTTAATGAAGGCAGATACCCCTGAATTCTGTGGTGAAGAGCTAGCAGAACTGTAAATTTGGGCATATATTTGCTATGTAATCACTTATATGAAGAAGGAGTTAACAGTAACATCCCACAGTCTGGGCTCAAAATGTTTCCAAGGTTTCCAGCCCAGATATGCAGAGATAATTAGATSACTGGTGTTAATGAAGGCAAATACCCCTGGATTCTGTGGTGAAGGGCTAGCAGARCTGTAAATTTGGGCATGTATTGCTATATAATCACTTMTATGAAGAAGGARTTAACAGTAACATCCCATAGTCTGGGCTCGAAATGTACCCAAGGTTTCCAGCCCAGGTAYGCACAGAATAATTAGATCAGTGTTGTTAATGAAGGCAAATACMCTGGATTCTGTGGTGAAGGCTAGCAGAGCTCTACATCCTTTCCCAAAGGCTACAGGGGCACCTCAAACACACATCTAAACCCTGACAGSACCAGAGCAGAGTGACCCTTCCAAGAACTGCTGGTACAAACATRTTTATCTTCACAAAAGCTGACCTGCATCATTAGCCCAGACTGTTTCCAACAGGGCACTCAACTACAGCATTTCTACTTAAAAACAGTTGTTATTCTCATTTACTACAAAGATAAACATTCAATCCAGGATTCATCRGAATTTTCACTGTGTTTTAAGAGGCTGCTAATTAGAACCTAAGGAAAGGACTAAAAATACCCAGAGATGCAGCTGACATCTCCCTGATTCAACGTGAGAACCTTCTGTGCTAGCAGAGAGCAGTGACTAACACAACTGCTTCAGTGTGTGCTCTGCCATCAACACTGGCACTCACTTTTCCCTAAATAAGATGGATAACTTAGGTGAGAAGGGTTTTTTTTCCCCTGCTGTAATTATTAAGCTATTCAGGAATTTAGTGAACAGAGCAAACAGCTAAAATTTAATATATTCTGAATGAAGTAGATTCAAGTTGCTGGGAAAAACAGCTCCTGATCTGTATTCTAAGTCCATCAAATGTAAATGATATTTTAAGCAAAAGCTTTTCAGTATTTCCCAGACCTCTGGTAAAAGTCTGTGGTTTTGCTCTGACAAAACAGCAAATGAAAGGAGCAATAGAGCAAGGAGCAAACAAACAAACAAACCCCWAATAATGTCATTAGCACTCCCAGGTCAGAAACTGTGGAACTTTTTGTTCTGTGTATCATAAAACCCTTCAATGTCATTGTGGTTTCAGATTAAACTGAAATATTTTCTCAAGGCTTCCCAGGTTTTAGATTGATTACAATGAGATGACACCACTTTGCCAATTTTTACTGACACACCAAAGAAGAGAATCAGAAGAACATCCCAAATTACTGACCAAAATTCAGGCACTCAAATATATAGTTAGAATGCACTCAAATATATAATTAGAATAAAGAGATACATTAGAAAAAGAATTAATTACAAGTTACTAGGAAAAATTAATTAAAGCCAGGTCCCACTCCAGCAGAAGAAAAGTACCTAATATTCTTGAAAAAAATTTGCTTYTAAATCTATTATTAAATATGTTTATCAATCTAATTTATTAAACCTAATAATCTAATTTATAAAATATTATTATTAAATGTAATAAGAGTAGTTCTAAAAGCAGACCAAACAGGAATAGGGAATGTAAACTACTTGTAGGACATGAGTCTAAGTAATACAGTCTATATTTTTCTATATAACAACCTTGTATTTAAGTAGATATGATTTATGTTACAGAAAATGTCAGAAAGAGCATTTTATGTGCATCTGAACAGACCAAGGTGATTTGCATCTTCATCTTTCACAGCTGTCAAAATTCCAGATTCTCTGGTGGCAGATAAAAATAGAGTTTCCTACTAACCCTAAACATGAGGGCAATAGGGCATCACTCAAATGGACTCAAATTCAAGTTATCCCATTCAAAAGTTGGCTTGAAGTGCAGAAAAAAGTTTAAAACCACTTCAAGCTCCTTTAATAATCTTTTATTTGGTTTGAAATCAATTGCTTATCTGCAGCTTGCTGGGGGTTTTTTTGTCGTTTTTTTTTTTCTATTCTGGATGCATTAGGTAGTTCTCAGCCTTTGGAACTCAGAATTTTTGCAAAATAAATAAAAATTTAACAACTAGAAGTARGCAAAACTTCTCTGAAATTCACCTTTACGTGGCTCCATCTCTGCAGTAGCTCAATGCAGTTTGCACTGAATATGAGCCCTTCAATTCAGAGAAAATTCAACAATCAGAAATTAATTTTCTCTGRTTTAGTATCAAAAACCAATAGATTTTGTCTTGCTTTCTCCATGGCTGCACACTTGCATTCACCTGAAGAAAAGTGGGCAGTGATTTTCCTCCCTAGYTACTCACAAGGAATATCAGGCCAAATTTCAGATCTTTGTATTTCTCTCCCAAGAAATTCTTGCTCCCTCCTGCTCCTCTCCTACCTTGTCTGAGAGAATTCTAAATCTGTGAAACAAAACTCCTTTTTCTGTTTCCTTGGGGAAGTTGGTAGGCCTGTAATAAATCATTTATCAAGAAATGCATTCGTCTCTCTTCCTTTTTTAATTCCAGTTCAGCAATGCTAAATCCCCCAACCACCTACCTGAATTAAAATTATATCTCTCCAAACCATTTGATACTGTTTCCACCACAAGACACTGGAGAGGTTTTGTGAAACATCCTGATTTTAAAACATCGTGCCAGATAATTTAATGCTTCCATCTAGAGCACCTCAAAGATTTGGGATCGATTCTGAAAGTGAAGATTCCCGGGGAATTCTCTTTTTTCCTGTAATAAAAAGGTTTCTCCAGATTTACCTAGCTATGATTAGTGTTACTTTGGACATGACACAATTATGATGAATTTTACAGATCCATACTATTAATTTCTTGCTTCAGCACCCATGTGCAWGACTGCTTTCACCAGCTTATCACAAATTCTTTAAAGAAGCTCAAAAGCAATGTCCTATTTTGTTTTGGAATCTAAAGCAGACATGAAATCCAGAGAATATTTTACAAAAACATATGTACAAACAGAGACAGACAGCAGRGTGGTTTTTGAGATCTCAGAGTATTAACAAGGCTGAGAACATCTAAAAACTTCCCCTCTGGCAACAACAAACCTTACACAGCTCTGAAAGCCAAACTGCCTTATTGGCCACACTGGGCTGTTCATGGTMTGCATGTAGAAACTATTGTTTCTATCCTAAATATGTTTAAAAGGCAAATAAATTCCAATGATTAATAGAAGTGTGAGACTTTTGGAAAAATAGCAACAGTCTGATTGAATTTTGATAACTGATACAGGGCATTTTTTCAGCACTGAAATGTCACTTACTTGCAGCTAATTAACCTGGACTGATGGAATGAGCAAGTCTCAGAGGATTTGGACTGCATTGCAGAGCAGCACTTACACACTAAACCTTTTTTTGTGGCAAATATTATTCTTTTGGTCTCTCTTGCACTTATGAAATCTTCAAGGTGCTGTGTTCAGCAAACATCTCCAAACCTCAGTGCGCTCATAATCGCATAAATGCAGAAGAGAACTTGTTGAATTTTAACATCTGTTGAAAAGGTTGCTCTTTCCTATTGTGCAGAGGCTCAAAACTGTTACAAAAATCCCAGTGATGAGCTTATTTTGCCACAGCTTCGCAGGTTGCCTTGTTTGTGTGTCTTGCAGGATATCTTTATGAATAACTAATTATGTTCATTCTCTATTGTGCTTTTTATGAGTCTAATTAACTATGAAATTAGTGTAATTTGTTACACTTAGGGCAAGGTAGCTCCACCACCCCAAGCAAAAGTTAAATTGTATGCTTACAGAAGTTTAACAAAATTTAACTATATTCTTCTTATGTATTAGCCATGGATCACATAAGATATCCTATAAGACACACAGACAAGGCAGCCAGCAAAGCTGTGGCAAAACAAGCTCATCACTGGGATTTTTGCAACAGTTTTTACCCTCTGCACAAAAGGAAAGAGAAACCTTTTCAAMAGATGTTAACATTTAGTGATTTCTCTTTTGCATTTATGCAATTATGAGCACGCTGAAATTTGGAAATGTTTGCTAAACACARCATCTTGGAGATTTTCTAACTGCAAAGGAGACCAAATTAAAAAAAAAATTCACCACACAAAGGATTTAGTGTGTAGCTGTTGCTCTGCAATGCAGTTCAAATCCTCTGAGGTTCTCCAAAATARGGAAAATAAAACCTTATGCAATTAAATGCAGAAAAGGGAGGTAAATAAAAGCACAGCTCAGGTGAAGTGCACATGTGGACTGCAGGCACTTCAGACAGAACTACACAGGCACTTGAAGGAGTCTGAAAAGAATAAAAAATGAAACATAAACCCTACAGAACTGATTAGCTATGTGAAAATGGCCTTTTAAATATTTTTCATTTTCATTACAGATAACAAAGTTCATGTGAAATGCAGATAAGCATGGTCATTTCTAAATGATTACAAAATGTCAAAAGGTGCATATTCTCATTTTTCATGATCATCATGCATTATTGCTGTGCCATTATAAATTGCATTCAGTATTAAAAGCTCCAATTTTCACAGAATACGAATTCCATTGATGGCATCTCCCACTGTAACAGTTTCAAATGAATCAGCTTCAGTAATGGAAGAGCAGCTAGGATTGCACTGATAGTATAATACCAGTGAATATTTTCATAAATGAGGAACTAGAATGACAATTTTTCCTTTCATCCATGGAATGAGGCTGTTTGTACCAACACAGAGCCTCCGGTTGGACTAGAACCTAGAAAGAATAAAGAACATAAATTAACACGTTTTGGAGGACAAAAACTTACTCCTGATTAGGACCAACCTCTTCATGAAAATGCTAAGTTTTTTTAAATGACATTTGGAAGAAATGGTTACCAAGTGCRTACCAGCCATTTTCTAGATCAACACCTTCCCTCATCTTTATCTCATTTTGCAGCCCTGTCACCTTCTCCTCCTCCCTGTCTTGCCTGAAGGGCCTTGCCCAGCCTGGGCAGGTGAAGGGAAGCAGCAGAACAAGCCCCTTGTTTAGTAGCAGAACTGCAGAAATGATTGGAGGAGATAAACTCTTTGTGCCTTTGCACAGCCCACACAAGCATTAGCTTAAAATATCACTGTAATGTATTTTTCAGTGTCACTTGCTGTTTATTCTGCTTAATGATCCTTCTCATTCTTTGTCGTGTGTGCACAGAATTTCAATTCTGCTTTGGTAACTCATCATGGTGAGAATATGCAGTCTGGTGGCTACAATTATTAGGCTAATAAATAATGTCCTGTAYTGAAGCTCTATTACTGCCTTCCTTAGGATTTAAATATATTAGCATATTAATAATAACATAGGCAGTTAAATCCACTTTAATTCAGACACTTGAATTCAAGCTGGTGTCCAATAAAGTTCCTCCAACACACAAATTGTACAAGCTAACTACAAGATCTCAGTTTGATGAATTAGCACGCAATCAAATGTGGCTAAGCTGTAATTAACAGCTGATCAATTAAAATACACAGGAATACCACTGCAGAATCCACGGGGATCATTCAGCAACTCAAACCATCACACCCTCAGCCTAACACCCTTGACATGACTTCTCACCATCTACACGTATTACAGGAACAAACAAACATCCTGGTTAATCACCCAATTACATTTAGAAATATTCATTTAGAAATATTCACAAAATGGAAATTAAAAATAAAGGGTGGTAAGGAACCATCTTATCACAGTCAGTGCCCTTGAAAGCATTGCTGTTGCAGTGAGGTAGAAAAATCTTAAAGAAAGGCTTCAAAAAATCTGCTCCCCTGGAATCAGTGGCTGGCCTTGTCAAAGCCAGCATTTTGCAATGTGAAAGCGATCTTGGTGGGAGCAGTTTGTTAACATAMCACTCTACTTCTGGGTGGAAAACACCTTACACCTGTGTAAACTGTTTTTACACCATCAGAAAGAAAAATGAAATGTGTCTCTCACAAACAACTGTCCCTGCATGTATACACTAAAGGTTTGAGTGACCAATACAGAATAACAACTTGTTAATAACCAATAAAGTAATTGGCAAAAAACTACTGACCAATTGGAGTCCCACACACGGTCACTAAAACTGCATAAAAAGGAGCTATGTGAATAAAGAATGGCCCTTTCCACCATGAGGGAAATGGAGGCTGTGTGATTTATTCCCATAGAGTGCCATCACTGAAGTGATTTCTTTCTGGAGTCACCTCCAGCTGCTGTCATCACTGGCCCCACAGAGCCACGGAGGAGCCACCACCTGCTGTGGCTCTAGGTTACTGCTGCTGGGAGTGCAGCTGGAGCTCTGCTGCTATTCCAGAGCCAGGGCTGTGAATAATTCAGGAGTACAGAGCTGAAATAGGAAGTATTGAACTGGGGATAATCTATGGCTTCTGTTTGTTCCATCTGATAAGGGAACACCCTCATTTGCTGCTATTTGATGTCTCCACAGAGAAGGAAAAAACATAAACTGTGCTTTTTTTTCCTTATCTCTTATCCAAAGTAAGTTGTAACTTCCCTAAAACCTGGGAGGTGGTTTAAAGCATTCAGGAAGAAGAATGAGTGCTATTGATCACTTCTGCAAAACAGGAGCTCCCAGCCCCTGGGGGATTTCATCTGCTCCCATAGAGAGAGGTCATTTTCCTGAGCTCAGGAGTTGCTGGGATAAAATAAATCTCCCTGGTCCAGGATGGAGCAGCCTGCAGTGCAGCACCTGCAAGGACACAGCACGATTTTCATCTCCCAGTGCTTCACTGCATCCCACAGAAGGATGTGTTGCTGTGTAAAAATATGTTCTCTCACACATTGCCAGTCTGTCACAGAAATCCCTTCCTGACTAGAACAAGCAAGGAGACAGGACCAAGGCAAGAAGAAAACACACAAATTTCAGTATTTACCAACTTTTTTACTCATTTTTATTTCAATTACTTTGACAGCTATTCTAGCAAGAATCCATTTGTAGATTGATACTAACTGCTCCTGCTAATAAACTCTGAGGAAGAGCAGGATGAGCTTGTGTGTGGTGATGGCTGAGCTGTTTTCAGCAACAGGTCTGGAACAGACACCTGGAAATTCCCAGCTACTTCCCTGTCCTTACTGGAACAGACACTGGAAATAGCCAGCTACTTCCCTGTCCTTGCTGGAACAGACACTGGAAATAGCCAGCTACTTCCCTGTCCTTGCTGGAACAGACACTGGACATAGCCAGCTACTCCTCTGTCCTTGCTGGAACAGACACTGGAAATAGCCAGCTACTCCTCTGTCCTTGCTGGAACAGACACTGGACATAGCCAGCTACTTCCCTGTCCCTGCTGGAACAGACACTGGAAATAGCCAGCTACTCCTCTGTCCTTGCTGGAACAGACACTGGAAATTCCCAGCTACTCCCTGTCCCTGCTGGAACAGACACTGGAAATACCCAGCTACTTCCCTGTCCTTGCTGGAAAAGGATCCCTTGGAAACTAATGAGCCATGGAGTCACAAATAAGTTTGTGGGGGCCAAGGGGAAAGCTGTGCTACCAAAATGTAACACACAGTGCAAGTCCCCTAACGCTCCCAAGTGGCTGCACACCACAACCTCTTCAAAGCTTAGGAAAAGGGTTGTGTGCCACCCCTCACCCCTGGGGTTTGTTCAAAATGATTTTCCAATCCAGAGCAGGATCTCCAGGAGGTAATTCAGATCTGGTAGAGAAACAGAGGACACCTGGTGGTGTTTAGTTGTTAGCATATAAAAACAGCAATCCAAGTCAGATGTGTGTGCAGCTGCACCAGCAACAATTACCAGAACCCATGCTTTAAATAAATAAAAGATGGAGTGATGGAGAATTTCAAATAGTGCAATCACAGAAATTTCAAACAAACAACACGAGTTGCTGATTCCAGATGCTGCCACTACTTTATGAAAATGAATTTTTTAACGGTTACAGGCAAGAAACAACTCTAMACTCACAGGAGTCTGCCACCTCCACCAAACAGAGACATGCTGTGGAAAAGTAGGACAGATTCCCCACTGCTGCAAAACCCAAGGGCACAAAGTTGTCAGTTTTGTTGGAGGAAGATCCATGGAGGCAAGAGCAGGGGAASAAATGATTGAGCAGACTGTGGGGCACAAACCCAGCGTCAGTGAGGTACCCAGCACCTCCCAAACCTCAGCATTGCCCAGCTGCACAGAGAGCCACACAGCAGAGCTGAGCCCAGCTCCAGACTGCTACCAACTCATGGACTGACAGCCTGTGAGTACTCACATTCCCATATTAGGTTAGTGAAACTATTATTTTAATTGAAAATCCTGTTATTAAGATAACTCTGTGAAGACCCAAGCTGGAATTTTCTATTGTGCAATAGATACAGTGAGCTGCAAATGTCTCTTTTTAGAGATGTTCAGACACTGAATGGGGTCAACCTGTGTGAGACTGCTTCCCTTTAAGGAGCTGGAGAGCACAGGGGTGGCAAGGCAGAAAAAAATTACACATGCATTGATGTGGGGGCTATTCAAAGTGTGCATTTTATTGCCAAAAAATGAAATAAAGGCTTGAGATCACACTTCTATCGTGCTCTCTGTAGTAAGTATTAGAACTTGCTTGGCTGGAAGGGAATGAATAAAAGCAAAAGACTGTGCAATATGCAGAATGTTGTTTCCTTCCTTACACAACTTTAATGCATGGACTCAATCATAGCCAAGATTTTAAGTGTGAAAATTCTGTTTAAAAAACCCCAAACAAGTACTTTTCTCTTTTGAACCAGCACTGTCAACAGAAGAAGAGATCTCATCTCTCCTGCTTATACCAACACAAACATGTGTGGTAAAGCACACAGTGACCTGGTTAAAACTAGACTGGTTTAACAAGCCCCAAGCACCCCAAACAGTTGGTTTGATCCCACATCAATTCCCCAATCTGTTCTGATCTGCAGCCACGCAAACACCTACACTGATAGAATCAGGGAGAGAAAACTGCTCCCTTCATCAGCAGTGCTGGCTGAGAGTGAAAATCAGACTGAAGACCTTCTGGTGTTTGTAGGCTTTCTTACCAAAGTTAGCACAGCAAAACTTCCACTGAAAAACAGATTAGAGGCCAAGTTCAGAATCAGTATGAGACGTAACAGAGCTTTACATAAACTTTCAGATGAGCTCTGAGCTTCATTCCAGATGACAATTCATCTCGACGCTGCCTGTGCTGCTGGAAACAAAATAAATTTACAAGTCAGCAGTAGTTGCAAGAAACAAACTTTAGATTTAGCTTAAAATACATAAAAGTCAGCTAAGGAAGAATAGCACAGGTTGAAAAACAGAGCCTTTAAGTTATTTGAACAAAATCCACATTGGAAGATTTAAGGAGAAAATTTGAGCTGGCAAGGTAAAGGTGGAGATGGACTATTCTGCAATATTTGAGCAATTTCTTCCCTTTATAGATAAAAAATCTATATTCGATTTTCTCTAATATACAAATATCCAAGGAAAAATGCCCCAGGTATCATACCCTCTCAAAAGTTTGCTTTGTTACCTTAATTTTTAATGTCAGCCAACAGTATAACTTCCTTCTGAAAGGTTACCTGCTTGTTAATTTTCAAAGAAACTTCTCCTTTTTTATTATTTATTAGAATGAGTGTATTCTAGTTCCATACTATCCATAACAATATATAGAAAGGCCTTCAGCTTCTATTTTGATTTAATAAAATTAGATTTCTTTATAGCAGCAAAGAAGGTGAATAGAATTTAGAAAACAAACTTGACCAGTAAGTCAGTATAGATATTTGAAATTTTTTGCATAAAGTTTTCTAAATAACCAGCCAAAAAGAACCAGCCAAGCAATACCAGTTACTTATATCACCAAAATGTTTCTTTGTGCACTTCCATAAATTGTTCTGTAGAGTTAGATCATTCTCTAAAAAGTAATGCAAAATCTTTGGCTAAACCTAAGAAACAGGAAAAAACTTAAAATGTAAGCTCAAMAAGTCTGCTGTTTTTTATATTGTGTGCCATGAAGTATTTAAATAATAATTATTAATAATAGTTAATATATATTGATGTAGCATTTAATATCAATGTGTTATTAATATCTTTAATAASTAAAATACTTTTACTAAAGAAAGAACAAGGTCCATGATCTGACTTATGAGCAGTTAAATCAGTTCAGAGACATTGCTGGGCACTGAATCATAATCCTGGGGGAGAACAAAAGTCTCCAAACCCCAGCCATAATTGCACCTTTGGGACCTTATTATTCAGAATAATAAAAATTCATTAGCTATAGTGTGGTTATTTCTAATGTAAACACATTCCTCCTAGCATGCTATGGTTTCTCCTCTGAAAGTGAATATTCAGAAGGGTCTCTCTGGCTGCATCATTTGATGTAGAAAAGCTCAGAAAAGCAGAGCTCTGGTACAGTTTTGTGGTGGAACCTGCCTCACATCATTGAAGGTTTACACTGTTTGCCAATACAGGATTGTTCTCTTGCTTCAGGTACTCTCTTCCAAAATTCCCACTGCACCGTTTATCATATGTTTATCTGTCCTCAGAATAATAATTGTACAGATGGTGACTTAGCTGTGGGTATCAAGCTTTCTTGGGTGTAACAAAGTTACAGAACATTTCATATTTGTTTTCATCAGATACTATGATCCCAGTGATGTCTAAGGATCTTACTGTGTTTGGAATTTAGTGAGAGCATAAATTTATCTCTGASTGCCAGCCTTCCCTCAGACCTCAGGTAGAGAATTTTGAAATCCATAAACCACAGGAAGAGAAAATGTGATTTTTGGGTACCAGATGCAGGGAAGTGTAAAATCATGAGGGAACAAGACACGCTTCAATTTCATGAGGCCCATTTATACATTTAGTGCTCACACAGAGCCCAGACAGGTTTATTGTGTAGGACTTGAACGTTCAAACCAAGGCAGGCTCAGCACGAGGAGAGCGTGAGACAGCCCTGAGCACAGCCACGATGATTAAACGCTGTGGGTTTGTGTTTGTGTTCCCCGGGGGATGTGTGAAGAGCTRGAACGCCGGCAACAAGTCCTGAGGAAAGCCTCAGAACAGAATAAAATATGAATTTAAAAAAAAAATTAMAAAGAAAGAGGAGGAAAAACAATCGAAGAGGGGGTGCAGAATTGTGATGACCTAAAAAAATTAAGATGAAGCAGCGGTGGAGGGGAAGACTAAATGTTAGGCCCACATGGTGAGAGCATCACCTCATTCTGCTTGGTTTGGTGGGACAGCACARCTCGGGGGGACCCTGAGGGGACAGTGAGGGGACATTCAGGGAAGCCTGAAGGGACTGTGAGGGGACAGTGAGAGGACATTCAGAGAAGCCTGAAGGGGCCATGATGGGACAGTGAGGGGACATTCAGGGAAGACTGAAGGGACTGTGAGGGGACAGTGAGAGGACATTCAGAGAAGCCTGAAGGGGCCATGATGGGACAGTGAGGGGACATTCAGGGAAGACTGAAGGGACTGTGAGGGGACAGTGAGAGGACATTCAGAGAAGCCTGAAGGAACCATGAAGGGATAGTGAGGGGACCCTGAGGGGATGCTGGGGGTGCCCTGCGAGGTACCCCCAGGGAAGGACTGCAAGCACTGCAGGGACCCTCAGGGAAGCCTAAAGGGACCCTGAGGGGACAACAAGGGGACTCTGGAGGTACCCTGTGGGGATCACTGAGGGGACCATGGGGGAAGACTGAAGAGACCATGAAGGGACCCTGGGGGACATTCAGAGAAGCCTGAAGGGACCCTGAAGGGACAATGAGGGGACCCTGGGAGTACCCTGTGAGGAGCACTGAGGAGATCATGAGGGAAGCCTGAAGTGACCGTGAGGGGACCCTGAGGCCAGCGCTGAGGGGAGCCTGGGTGGAGCACTGAGGGGACACTGAGTGGAGCACCGAGGGGACAGTGATGGGGCAATGAGGGGACACTGAATGGAGCACAAAGAAGACCCTGAGGGGAGCACTGAGGGGATACTGGGCACTGAGGGGACTCTGAGCGGAGCACTGAGGGGACATTGAGCACCGAGGGTTCGCTGAGCACTGAGGGTACGTTGAGTGGAGCACCAAGGGGACGCTGAGCACTGAGGAGACTCTGAGCGGAGCACTGAGGGTACGCTGAGCACCGAGGGGACGCGGAGCGGGTCCCTGTCAGCGCCCCCCGGCCCGCCCAGCCCCGGCGTAGCGGCCATGCCCAGGCCGGGCCGCAGGGGGCGCAGCGCGGCGCGGTCGCTCCCCCGCCGCGGCCTCTCCTCCCGCCGCCGGTGGGCGGGAGCGCCGGGCCGGGCCAGGCCGGGCGGGCCCGGGGCCGGGGCCATGGCGCTGCCCGTGCTGTCCAGCTCGGCCGTGAAGTTCCGCCGGGTGCTGGCGCACTTCCCGCAGGAGCTCAGCCTGGCCTTCGCCTACGGCTCCGGGGTGTTCCGGCAGGCGGGGGCCTCGGCCGAGCACGGCGAGGTGAGCGCTCGGGCCCCGCGGCGTTGCGCGCCCCGGAGCCGCTCCGGCCCTGCGGCTGTGAACGGCGAGGGGCGGCGATCCCAAACCCCCAGGAGGGAATAGCGAGGGGCGGGTGTCCGGGCCGAGCCCAGGGCGGTCCCGGCAGTGGGGCTGGCACTGTGGGGGCTCGGGCTCCCTCTCAGCCCGGTGTGTATCGAATGTGTATCAGGTTGTTTACCTCTGCTTTTAGAGAGTTACTGCATCTCGTGCAGCTGCTGGGCACCAAATGAGGGGAATTTCAAATCTGTTGCCGCGCTGAAATGGCAGTCTAGGGAGCTTCCTCATCTTCAGAGGGCCACAGCTTGGAAATAATGCTTTTTTTTTTTTATTTTGGGGGGTTTGTTGAGAAAAGCAAAGGAATACACTACAAAGGAATATCCTAGAAATGCAGTTCCTTGCTGCCAGCTCTCGGGTGGTGCCTTTATCTGCCCTCATTCCCCCATTCATGGCCAAAMAGTGCTGTTCGTTAGCGCTGTGAGCTGTTCCACTGAGCTGTGGGTTACGGTGGTGAACATCTCACACCTGATCCCCTGTTCTGCAGGGTTGAAGTTTGGYCTTGACCAGGACAAGAAAATTTTGGATTGTCTGATATACTTGRCAATAAACAGACAACTTCACTGGAACTTTTGAACTGTATCTGACATTRATACTTGTGGTTTGGGTTTTATTTTTTTACTCCTGAAAAATATTTAGCTGGACGTTTGATACTGTGTATACGTTAAATTATTATGACAACATTGGTTCTTCTTGACATTTAAACCTCACCACTCCTCTTGTTCTCCTCAGACAAATATGCTGGACTTTGTGTTTGCTGTTGATGATGTKGTGACCTGGCATATGACGAACTTGTCAAAGAACAGGAGTCATTATTCCTTCCTTAAATTTTTTGGGCCCAAAAAGATAAGTACCATACAGGGGTATGGAGCAGGAATTTACTACAACACCTTAGTGCCATGCAATGGCAGGGTAAGTACAAGTAGTCTGAGTGAATGAAGTCAAATATTTATGTCTGTGAAGTATTAAAATGATTAGCTTAAAGCAGATTTCAGGAAGCAAATATTGCAGATTGTAATGGTAGATTAACTCGTGGTATCTTCAATATTTATGTCTCAAACTGCTTCACTAACAGCATTTTAATTAAAAAGCAAACAGAGCAGYCTGTCTTACACCTTAGAAGTGTGAGCAGTGTTTGGAACTCTAGCTAAARCATATCAGGAACTGGATTTATATTCCTTGTTGCTTTCTGTCTGCCGGTTTTGGTGGTGGTGAGGTTTTGGTGGTGCTTCATTTCAGCAGCTGACCATGTAGTAACAGCAAAGTGAGCTGTTTGATATGAAATGCAAGTTACAACAGTGAGTTGGAATTGAAATTTGTGTTGTTTAGTGCCTCAWATCCTGAYCTGTGAGGCTTGGGTGTAATCAATRATTCTGGTGAGTGCTTCTTGTCCAGCAGTCCTGTTCCTGGACCTCTGTGGTTGGTAGGGAGGAGTGAGGGAAATGCTGTCAGTCTGGCTGTTCTTGTCCCTCTATAAGATTTTGGGGTTTAAACCTTATTTGTTTGATGCAGAAAGGGATTTGGAATTTCATTTGAAGGACCAGTGGTGTTTGCCATGACATTGTGTTCTTGGCTCTTCATGCCCTGCTCTTGTGTTCTAATGACTCTGTCATATCATAGCCTGTGGTCCTTTGGTATCCAGAAATTCTGGAGCTGCCTGCCTTGCTGTGGTGATAATCTTTGGAAATTCTGCAGATTGGTAACAATCTGTGGAAAGTCCCATATTTTTTCCAGTTACATAAAATAAGCTGCAAAATCACAATTTTTTTCTTAACATCAAAGAGCAAAAGAGAAAACTCCTTGATACACACCCCACCCCCCAATAACAGGATATAAGACTCTGACAAACTATTGCTTGAGTATTTTAAAATAYTTTTAATAAATATAAATTTTTAATGATATTTTTAATATCATAAAGGCTAATGTGGATTATTCCAGCTGTTGTAATATTTGGCTGCTGACTTTATTGCAGCTTTGATTCTAGAAAGGATCTTCGTTTCATGCATTTCATTTTCTCCCTGMAAAAGTTGGAATGTCAATAGGAGGRARATTTTTCTTTTAYCTTGTGTGTTAATTAAAAGATAAAAATGTTTTCCAGTTTTTTATTGGAGATATGTGTGCCTTAAGATTAAGGACAGTTAMAGCAAGTAGTAAGTTCCATGTAGGGAAAACAGTGCAGGTATAAGTTTTTTGCAAAGCCTTTATTTTGCTCTGTTTTTTGCAGATGATAAAATATGGAGTGATTAGCACTGATGCCCTGATTGAGGACTTGTTTCACTGGAAGACTCTCTATGTGGCTGGGCGCCTGCAGAAGCCGGTATCTGCTCCGTGTTCTCTCTGGAAATGCAGGAAATCACAGGGCTGGAAAAGAATCACTTGGAGTTTGAACTTTATCTGTCAGGGATCTGTGCTCAAATAATCTGCCCTGATTTAGGGATGTAGCCCCAGAGGGATAATCTCTCAGAGAGGAGGTGAAATGGAGTTCCTAATGATGTTCTGTGGAAAAAGAACCCCTAAAGGGGAGTATATTAATAACAGTTTTCTGCCTCTAGTAAATCTTGAATGACTCTATTAATGCCAAGTGCCTTTAATGTTAAACATRTTATTTGCCTTTTATAACAGATTATAGGGGTGGCCAAAATTTTACACAGCTAAAGAATGGAAATCTTTAAAGATGAAAGCAGCTTTGCTGTGCAGTTACTGTCTGGTTCATAACTGAATGAACCRTGGGGTCTGCAGGTTGGTTTTTCTCCTCCATATTTGGACCATAAAAAATAATCTTTGCTTTCCCCCTTGGGCCTGCCTCGTTGTGCTTTCAGCAGGTGGCAGCAGTGCTAAGGGAAAATTTGTTATGAGGAGAGGGGGAGAATTGGAGGAGAAATCTCTTCAGGTCTTGGAAGAGAAGTTCATTATGCTTTTAGCTAAAAAACTTGGAGTGAAAGTTCGAATGGATTGTCTCAGAGTGCTGGCTTTATCTCCAGAGATGTATTACAGCATGATCCAGGTTAGAGCAGCTGTTATCTTTGTAAAGGATGAAACTTAATCCATTGAGAAAGATAACTGAAGGGAGAATTCTGGATGGCACTTCAACAGTGAATAGTGAATAGCTGTTTTCAGTGGAACTGCATTTGCTGCTGCTTTGATTTGTGGCATGGTACAGTGAATATAAATTCTCTGTACTGTGAAAAAGCCTTCCTTCACTGTGGTGCTGCCAGATTTACCCCAAGAATCAACATTCATGTTTTACCAAGGGGGTAGCCATTGCACTCTGGCTTCCTGGGGGATTTGCAGCTCTCTGAACCATTGAAATGTGTTCATAAATGCTATCAGTGTTTCAGGCATTCMGATTTTGAAGCCTGCTGTATTATTTTCTTTCCAAAAAATCCTGCTCTGTATTAGGGGGGATTTTTAAAAAAGGAGGAGGTTATTCCTTTTGCTTCTTTAAGATATCTTCCATGAGGAGGAATAGCATCTCTGCTGAGTTTCATGTTTTAAAAGGCTCTAACTGCGGTGCCCTTAACATGTCCATAGCTTGCTGATGTTTCCATGGCAATCCTAAGGTGTTGCAGTCACCTGTGTGACTGCTTGGGGTGCCACCACAGATTTTTCTGCTCTGACTTCCCTTAGATTTCCCTGCAGCAACAATTTAGGAATGTATATTTGAGTGAATTGATTGATGAGATTTGAGAAAAATCAACAGTACTACCTTTGTTCACAAAGGTGTTGTAGAATAGACAAATATTAAAAGGCTGCCTTTTATAAGCAACACAGGATTGCTTAACCAGAACACTTGAAAAGGACAAACTCCCAGCAAGCAGGGATTCCTAGAGGAGTTGTTTTGGAAGTGCACAGTTATCCATCTCCCAAACCAGSTTCCCTTCATCTGCCAGTGTTTCTGTCTTCAGTTCTTACCAAAGATCTGCTTTTTATTCCAGTGTGTTTCCATGYCCTAGGTGATTGGATTCTCTAGTTGGTCTTGAACAATTTCAATGTTTCCTAGAAATAATCACTTCTAGTGGCAGGTAGAGGCATTCAAGTGATTTGTTCCTCATGGGTAAGTGAAGATCCCCTCGAGTTCACATTCTGCTCATGCAAAGTGCAAAAATAAAACCCTGCTTCCTCTAGCTCCTGTCTGAGAAACTACTTGAAGCATTTGATAGGGGAGTCCTCAATTAAAAAAAATAAAAAGAATGAAGATGAATAAGAGAACTTAATTCTGTCTGGTGTTCTGTTCTCTTTTAGTATAGTCTTTTTTCTTATTGCACAATTACACATCTGTTGATGCATTCATATTTCCTGTTCTGATTAATCTCAAATTCACAAGTATGAAAAGGTGGTTAGCTCTTCAGAGATTAGTTCATGTCTGATGCATACAGCMCTTCCTAACCAGTGTGTGAAAACAGCTTTTTCTAGCAGAGTGTTAGTTCTTAAAATCACATTCTTTTCTCTCACGTGGTGGGGATACCCTAGTACTTGTTGTACCATGCTAGTAAGATCTACTCTTAAATTAATTTCTTACTCAATCCRTCATGAAAAATAAATAACATTTCTAGCTCCAGCTTCAGCAGCACTTTGCTGAGGTCTTGCTTCCAAATGGCTCTGCTTTTCCAGGTGAAAATCCTGGCCCAGAATGAGAACAGCAGGCTGCAAGCTGCTCTTGTCAGCAACCTGAAGAGTGCAGTGATAGCATCCTTCCTCATGCTGCCAGAGAGCTTCTCTGAAGAGGACCTTTTCCTGCAGATTGCTGGGCTCTCCTACTCTGGTGAGTCTGGGGGGTCTCAGGTGGCTGAGAAGAGCTGGAGTTAGAGCCTCATGTGTGATCAGTCATCTCCCTCCTTGCTTTGGGCCTGCAGTGCTGCCTGCACCAAAAATTCTCCCTGAATGTGGTTATGTAACAGCCCCASTAATTGGGTTTATTCACAGGAAATAGGTGCAGCTGCCTCAGCAACGCTGCCTGTACCTGCTTGGTTTATGAGCTGCTCAGTGTGAGTGATTGGATATGATGAAATAATGGGGCTTCTCTCCTGTTTGCATGGATTGTGTTTTGGTGGAATGTTTCAAAACCTTGGGAAAAAAATTTTTCTTTGCGCTCAGTGCAATGTTGAGTCATCTGATAGTCTGACTCATAGCTTGTCATCTCTTTTTGAGTGTGCTGTGTTTAAGGCTCTTACTTGGTTAACTCAAAGATCCTGATTATGATTCTTTGATTTACATTTAACACTCCTGGTTGGTATTTGTTGAGTTTCTTTTTTTTTTAGGAAATTGGGAAGGAAAAATGTTGAAAAAACTACTGGAAATGGTYTTTCAATACAAGATGTAATTGTTACAATTTAACTCAGCGTTGCTTTTTAAATGCTGACATCCTTACTGGAATTACTGTGAAGGAGCTTGGTTGGAGTTGTGCTTTACACAGCMCAGAAATGCAGTTTTGGCTTTCAAAGGGAGCACAGGGGGGTCTAAGCTGCAGCTTGGCTGTACTGAGGAGTGTCACTGTTTTATGTAACACTTCTCAGGGCAGTTCAGATTGCAGCTTGCTTCTCCCTAGCAGTTCTCTGCTGAAGTGTTGCCTGTTTTAAAGCACCAGGAGGAGGGTGCTGACAGTGAGATTGCCAGCTTGGGATGTTCAGTGCTCATCTGCCCACCTGAAGCCTRCCCAGCACTAGCACTGGGTTCTTGCTGGGCACTACTGACCAAGATGCTTTTTATTTACTCTTTGGAACAGTGCAATTAAACAGAAATCAGTAAAATGCTGAGACTGGCTGTGCTGTGTGGGCAAAGCTGAAGGCACACAGCTCCCAGCTGGGAATGTACAAGGAAAAGGCTGCTTGTGGATATTTATTTTGCTGCCATTTCGTTAAGTCTTTCAGAGGCTGTACTAGTAGACAAAATTGATTTTATGTGTTACTCTAATCAGTCTCCTTGGAGACTGCTGGGAAGAGTTGTTAATGCTTTAATTTAGAAAATGTTTATCTTTTATTTTCTCCTGCATTTTTTGAGAGCACTGAGTCAGTACCATTTATATGTGAAGTGTTTGTTTTGTGGCTCGGCATAAACTGAAAYAAACTAAGGAAGGCTAGCAAGTTGGCACCTTTCAACAACATTTATCTCCTGAATGTGGGAAGTGGGAAAAAGAATTGATTCAGAATTTTGGTTGTTGACACAAGCYACACTGAGCATCCAACTCCTGGCTGGAAACCCAGCAAGCAGGCAGGCTGGTACCTAACAGGGGTAGGGGAATGCTTTCCTACAGACTGACTGGCTTTTCATTTATTCTCTTTGAAACTTCCCAGTCATGTATCTGAAAAGAAAGTGTAAAGGCCAGTAATGTAACAGTGCTGTTAAAAGGAATTGCTTTTTGGAACTACTGACACAATACATGGCTAAGAGAAAAAGTGATCCAGTGATCTCACTGTGACTGCTGTTAGCTGAACTGCAGGTACTGCCCTTGGAGTGCAGAAACAATCCAAGTTATTACCTCTCAAATTGGAAAATTTAAGCTCATTTGCTTGTGGATACAGAGTATGAGGACTGGGCAATTTGTTTAGTAATTGTTGAGACTTTGSTTATGTTTGCAAAGACTGTAACTGTTACTTGACAGCTGGAATGATTTTGTTTCCAAGTGAAGATGTGGACAGGTAGGCTGATGACATTGTATCAGAGGCTACATAACAATCTGTGCCTTCAAGGACATTTTTTCAGTGCTTGAAAGTGTTGAAATAGGTTTTTTGAGTCTTAGAAGATGATTATTGTGGATTATATTGGAAAGTAGAGATTTAAATGGCAGCTCTGYACTGTGTTGATTTCTATTATATTCTCCTTCATGTTTTTGGGGATTTCCTAATGGCTTAACTCTCTCTTTTCCTGCCTAGGTGATTTCAGAATGATCATAGGAGAAGACAGATTCAAAGTGCAGAACATAGTGAAGCCCAACATTGCCCATTTCCAGAAGCTGTACAGTACCATACTCCAGGGCTGCCCTCAAGTGGTGTACAAGCACCAGCTGGGAAGGCTCGAGGCGAGTGTTCTCCTTTAAACAGCTTGCAGACAAGTGCTTCAGCACTGACAGAAGGCAGGGATTGTGCCATGCACCAGGAGAGCAGTTGTAGGCTCTGTGCTTGCTGTTTGTTGTGTTTCTGTTGTTTGGTTAATTCTGYAACAGGCAGACTTGCCTTAAATACCAGGTTTTTTATATGGAGGAGCTACTGCTCATTCTCTCTGAGTATGAGCACAAATAGACCCCAGCAAGGGAACCAGAGC
The DNA here is from genome assembly GCA_014549065.1 of Cardinalis cardinalis. Lineage (NCBI taxonomy): Eukaryota > Metazoa > Chordata > Aves > Passeriformes > Cardinalidae > Cardinalis > Cardinalis cardinalis. The sequence continues at coordinate 105,609 of JACDOX010000280.1, read as the reverse complement.
AGTAAAACGTGTGTTCTAATGGATTCCACATGGAAATGACAGGCTAGGAAGTGATGAATSAACAGATGGTTTGTGTTAGAGGGATGGGGCTGTAACTCAGAGGTGCAACTTTCTGCAATCAAAAACTGCATCTCACAAAAAACCTCCTCAAGTTCCAGCTAGGAAGATCACCTGACTAAACCCAGGTGAAATTCTGGCATTAATATCCATACAAAACCATTTTTCCTTAGCTTTTTGAGAAATCCAAAAATCCTCAAGTTCTAGCTATGAATATCACCTGACTAACCCAAGTGAAATTCTGGCATTAATACCCATACAAACCCATTTTTCCGTAGCTTTTTGGGAAATCCAAAGTGATCAATATCTTGATTTCCATTTTTCTGGTGTAACATTGCAGTTAGGGGAGAGATGCACCAGTCAGTAGCAATTCTCCTTTTTGTAATATTCAAGTGTGATATAAACTTCMTGGTGAAGTCACAAATAGCACCACTTGTCTCATGGATGTGGGCATCTCTTTATCCTCAAGCCTTGGTAATTCTGTCCCAAATGCCACCTTTTAGGATGTGTCTTTGTTAGAAATTCATTTAATTGCAGGCTTGAGTACAGTAAACAGTTTCACTGCAATGCTTTGGGGTAAAATGCAGCCAAACCTGTATTATCCTGCAGCTSCCTCCAAGTTTTCTTATTGCTTGTGAACAGTTTGGTGGATGCAATATTTAAGTGAATTTGGGAGAGAATTAGTTATGCTTTCTTCAAGAAAAAACTCCTTTAAACAAATCCTGGTAGCATACTGCAAATTTATTGCTGGATAATAAATCTCTCCACAGTCCCATAACAGTCATCAAGACTGCTTCAAATCAACAGGAAAATGAGGGCATTTAATCAAGCAAGTGTTTAATACTTTATTGCTCACACCTTCCTGTGCTTATTGGCAGTTCCTGCCCAGCCTGGGGTGGCTGGGTGCTGCTGGGGGTGCAGCTGACAGAATGGARCCCCCTTCTCCAGGAGATGCAGAGAGAATTCCTTGTTCAGGGKTCCCTCAGCAGCAGGGGAGGCAGAGCCCAGCCCCGAGCTCTGGTTGAGGCACAGATTCCTCCCACACAGAGCTCAGAGCTGCTCCCTCTCGCTGCCTCTGCAGTTGTGGCTGACTCATCTGGAGATCATTTTCTCCACACTGACAAAAGGGAGTGGAGAGGGCAATCAGACTCCTGTCTGATGTCTCCATGAAGTGGCTAAAACCTTGTGTGGGAGGAATGGAGCTCTTCAGATTTTCCTCCTCTTTTGGAGAGCTCTGCCCCATCGTGCATTGCGTCTTGGAGAAATCTGTCCAGGCCTGCACGTTGGTATCATTGTRTTCAAAAAAGGCTCCTTGGATTTCTGATTTAGATTGCAAAATGTGGGATGAATGTTTTCTTCAAATTATACAAACCAGATGTGGTTTGGAGTTTAAAGCACAGAAAATGGTTTTCTAGCTAAACTGGAAGTGTGTGTGTGTCTGCAGTTTGATTATGCTCAGGCAGAGGAAACTCAGCTGAGGGGTCKTTGGGGAGCTTTTTTTTATTGTCCTGTACTTATGTTTCCAGAGGAAATTGGATACAACAGAAATGATACAGTTTCAATGAACATTTACTTGCAGACACAGCAAGATCATGTGTGTCTTCCTTTGAATAAAAACCCTTGCAGTGACTCATTCTTCAAGTTGAAAACTGAGATGCTGCATTTCCCTGTTCTTGGGAAGTTTTTATAACCATTGTCAAGGACATTTTCTATGAAATGGATCAAGTTCTGTRAGATTTATCAGAGGTCAATTTTCTAACTTCTTTAAAAAAAAAAAAGAGAACTGAATGTTTTTAATGTCTTACTTTTATAACATTCAGATTGATAAAAGTCCAGAAGGTCAGTTTACACAACTTATGGCTTTGCCAAAGACTCTGCAACAAAAGATAACTGCTCTGGTGAACCCTCCTGGAAAGAACAGAGACGTGGAAGAAATTTTACTGCAAGTTGCCCATGACCCTGACTGTGGATATCTGGTGCATCAAGGTAGGTCTGGCCCAGTGTCTGTGATCTCCTTTAAGAMATGATAGATACACAAATGTATTGTATATGTTCTCCTATTTCAGGTGGGTTAAAGAGAAGGGTGAGTTAAAGAGAAAGGTGAAARAATCCAGGAGATAATAATGAAATACATCCCTGAAAGCCTGAGTTTGGATTTGATTGCAGACAGGTTATCTGAAATATTATCARTAGCGTTCCTAGTGATACAGAAAGGTGTGTTTTGGTTTGGATCCTGAAAGAGGCAGAATTTAAGGGATAATAGCATGGCCTGCTTAGATCACCACAGGCAAAACTTCATCAAAATACTGAGCTTTCTATCCTCCCAGTCAGAGATTGCAAGGCTGAGGTAATTCTCTGACTTGCTGACATTTCCCTTGGCAGTCRTGGTGGTTAGCCCAGACATGTGAGCCCTGGCAGAGAGCTCCAGCTGGAGGGAAAAGGCTGAGGTGCTTCTCATCAGCACAACTGCTCTGAGGCACCATTATGTCATATGAGCAAGTTAAAGCTGATGCTGCAGACACCAGTGCTCTGCTACACTGCAGGAAAAGGAAAAAGTTTAGTACTTGGGGTCCTTTGTGCATTTGAAGAACCTGGCACATTTTCTGTTCCAGGCAGGAAATTTTGCAAGCTCCCTGAGCACAGCAAAAATTCCCAAGAAACCTGGGAGCCAGCAGACACTAACCAGGGAGCTGAGGGAGCTCTCAGCCTGATTTCTGTGGGGCAAATAMAGCTCCTGGGTGCTGCAGTTCTGCATGGACAGCCTGGCATGAGGTGCACCTGGACATGGAGCTGTTCAGCTTTTCTTGGGCTGGGCTGGAGCAGCAAAGGGCTGAAAGCTGGCTCTGGGAGCAGGAGCAGGGCTTGAGCTGCACACAGAGCTCTGATGGTGCTGGGCTTGTGTTTCTGTAGCAGACTGGACACATCTTCTCAGCCCTGCCGTTTAGACCCTTAGGAGAACACATCAAGATATTCTTCCACTTTTGTGACCAAAGCATTTTCCTAATTTATCCATCTGGGTAAAGGCCAGGCCAAGCCATCTGGGAATCCTACAAGGCAGAGCTGATTACTCAAGTTGAATTGTGTTGTCCCAAGATACTCTGCTGCATCAACACAATTTGTTCCTTTCCCTCCCCTGTTCCTACCCCTCAAATGATTTTACAGTGGAATATTGTGTCCTTACTTGCACATGGATTGTGCTAAGCTTTGTTCTTCAGCATGGAAGCAGGATTTAAATATATTTGAAATTATATGTTATGGGTCAATGCAGAATGTGTCAGTTTGGAAGATTAGCTCTGAGACTGCTGCAGCTCTACATTTCTTTCAAGTATTTAGTGATGTGAGTATTTTGTCCATATSAGTATGCTTTTATATGTGTTAGAACAAATATAACTTCATAGTTCTGAAAAAAAAAGTAACATTTTTTAAACTGTTCTGTTAAGAACCCCTGGACAATGACAACTGAGTGTGCCACAGTGCAAAGTGGTAAACAAGCCTTATCTCCAAAAGCTGTAATTTAGGAAAGCCAGGGAAGAGCTGCACAACAGAGGTATCTCTGCTTGATCAGAGAAGTGCCAAATCCCAATTTCATGTTGAAGTAAACAGGGAGGATCATTTGTCCTGCTCCAGAATGTTAATTTACCAGCACTTAGATGAAACAACTCTGAGTCCTTTGTGGTTAATCATCTTAGCAGAGAGCTAATGGGAACACTAAATAAATGGGTTTGATCAATCCCTACTGCTTGTTGTCTGTTTTAATACTGATTTGGGATTTTTTTCTGTATGTTATGTATAAAATAAATTAAAATAGTTTAGGGAATACTTTTAATTAGTATGAAAAAGCAGAGCAAACCCAAATTTTCTCAGTGTATGTTTTACTTTCAGGCTGGCTTGATTGTATAACTGGAACAATATTTAACTTGTGCATGGTGGAGGGGAAAAGAATCCCCACACAAGTGCTGGATGGGTAACATCTGTGTGCTTTTCCCTCTGCAGGCATTTCAGCAATTGTGAGATCCTCCAGTATAGTGCAGAGTGCTAAAACCATCCTGACAGCTGGTAAGAATGTGTGGGCTTTCTGTCAATGTGGGCCTGCTGATTTCACACAGCAAAAATGACAGGGCCCCAAGACTGTCTTCTTACAGGAGTTTAAAGAATAAAATTTTTGTGTGTTGCACTAAAAGTCCCTGGAAAATAAAAGCAACATTTAAAGCAGAGGCTTTCTTGCAAAATTGTAAAATGCTGAAAGGGACTGGAGCCTGTGTGACTCTTACATAAACAAAGCAAACAACATCAGCTTTCATTTTCTCTGTTTCTGGAGCTGTGCAGAGGAGATTTTGTGGAGCAAAATAATTGGAGGGGGGGTTAAAACCAGTGCTATTCCTGTTATTCCAAGTTATTCCCTTGAATTCAAGGTGTCCCAGAGCTGGGTAAGTGCAGGAGTAGAACAGAAATGGTTAAACTGTGGGGTTATAAATCACCTCTGAGGCTCATTAGCTCCCCTTGTGTGTCATGCAGTCAGTCACTGACACTTTGGGGGGTCCTCATGGATCTTTGAGTAACACTTGGCATATTTATCATCATTTTATTACCATTTTTATCATCATTTTATTACCATTTTTATCATCATTTTATTACCATTTTTATCATCATTTTATTACCATTTTTATCATCATTTTATTATCATTTTTATCATCCTTTTATTATCTTTTTTTTTTCATTCTGCTTCATGCACCTGAAATCAGTTCTTTGGGAAATGTCTCTATTTCCCTTGATCTTAACTGCTTTTGTTTTGTATATAGTGGCTTTTTTCTCTTTCAAACAAAGTGTAGTTTCCTTCTAATCAGTTATGTAGAGTTGTATGTAAAAACTATTTTCTCCTAGTGGTTTTTGTGGTGAAAASATATTTTTAGGATTTGATTTAGGTAAAGCAAAGCAATTTTGGGCCTTTGCCTCCAGCACAAGCCAAATTTAAGCAAGGAGGCTTGGGGGAGTGGACTTCTCTTACTTTTTGCATSATTTAGTTTTTGGGGKTTTTTTTGTTTGTTTG
>JACDOX010000280.1:85425-96174 GCA_014549065.1 Cardinalis cardinalis | reverse complement strand
CCAAATCAGGTATTACTATGCCTGTCCCACTTGCCCCCCAAAAAATTAAAGAAATCCAGTGCAGCACATGGCTAAACTTGGGTTGTTGCAAATCTTTCCTTGTGTTCTGGGCTGTGATGTTGTGTGACTTTTGGCTAAATTCCTTGTGTATTTTTAGTCAGTCTTGTCAGGTGTTCARTTAAATAAACATAGGAAAGATTGTAGTAAATACAATTTACTACACCTTTACTGTGTGCACGTGTCAAAAGTAGAGCTTTTTGTGCAGCACTTAAAAGTTGCCTTTTCAGTTCTGAATTTGTAAGGGTGTGATTAGGCTGTGCTGTAATCTGAGCAGTCACTCTGTGTGTTGTTTTGGGTTTATTTGTTTGGTTTGGGGTGATTTTTTTAAACAGAAAAGGAAAAGCAAGTAGCTCTACTGGCTGGGATCTCAGAACCCCCCTGAAATGCCAAGACTAACAGTGATTTGTTGTAAAATTTATAAATACTCTGTGACTAAACCCAGCAAAAGGCTGTGAGTTTTTACTCTAGGTCTGTAAGAGAACTTCAGAAATTGTTTAACTCCAAGRACACATTTTACAGATTTTGTGGGACTCATCCTCAGTCCCATCATATCTAAAACTCATCAATGCTTGGAGACAACAACTGCTGCTGGACCTCTGCAAAWTGAGATGTCTGCCTTTATTGTGTGCCATGGCATGGAATTTACCAGAATTCTGCTCTATTTGCTCTGCTTTGATAGCATTAAAAGTATTTTTAGTGGCATTATTTACTGTGCTCTGCCTGTGGCAGGAAGGTTGTTTGCATGTCTGCCTGCTGGATGAGGCTGTCATTCCCCCAGGGAAATCCTTCATTTAATGCACTAAGCACTTTCTGCTAAATGTTGMTAKTTTTTTCTCTTTTTTCTTCTTTTTTTAGGGGCAAAGAAATCTGTAATCTACAGTTTGAAGAAATTGTATAAGATGGCAAAGGGAGAGTTAAAGAAGCCATCCTGAGTCTGTACATACTGTGTATGGGTAAATAAATGGTRCTTTTTCTCTAAATGTTTTGCAGATGTGACTTTGCATACTCGAGAAGATTACAGTGTATTTAAGAAGTCTGTTCTGATGATTTACATGCCCAATTTTCTTAATGAAATAGGAACTTTTTTAATGGGAGGTTTGTTGGCAATAGGGCAAAGGAATTATACTCTGTAAATACTGAAATGAATTTTTCTGTGTGTTTTGAAGAATCCTAAGTAAAAAAGATTGATTGTAGAGATGGATTAAAACCCAAAGTGACTAATGTTCTATGTGGTGGTAGCTTTACTTCCCAAAGTACCCTCAGAGTCTCAAAATTGTCAATATCCCAAATTTGGTTCTTTCTGGGATTTCCAGAACTGGAGTATCCATTGAGATTTCAGTAGAAATTTCTGACATTCCTGCCCTGACAGGTTCATCCTTGGAATTCCTCTGAGGAAGCTCCCTGTGGCATCTTGAATCCCAAAAGCTGCCCCAGTGTGGGAGAGGGAAAAGAGCAGCTTGGCAGGTGTCACATCCTTTAATAAGGATATTTAATAATATTAATAAATAAGGATATTTAATAATAATRAAWTTRTGTGTTCCTCTYRTGAGGCTGAAATGRAAAGTGCYCAATTCATGGGCATTGTCACAAGGSCCAGAGTTGGAAGGAAAATCAGAATTCCATGGATCTCTTTGGGCAGACTTATGCAATATTTGTTTTTTGGCAGAAGRTTTCATCAAAACACTTGAAAATTTGGAATATTACGAACAAAAGCACAGGTTGGTTAATTATTTTTCTTTTTTTTTCCCCTTAAAATACTGCCCACAAAGATGAAACTTGAACTCCCTTTAAATGAGCTAAACCAAAGAGAATTGGAGTTTTACATGATTTTGTTGCATTAATCATGCCATGGAAGAATGGGCATGTCTGGTGCAATAAACTGGGAGGATCTTTTGTAAATAGAATTTTTTTCACACTGACTCAGGTGGGTTTGCTAATTTGGGAAATTTTCCTTAATAGAAATAAACTCAGGTAAGGTTTCATTTTCCTTGTGAGACTGTCAATGATAAAAATAATTTAATGGTWAAAAAAAGGAAATAAAATGTATCTTTCCTGATCAGCATGTTTGGGGTTTTTCCTTGTGTATTATGTGATCATCAGGGCCATCTCTCAAGCTACATTTGATTTAGTGATCTCACTTTAAAAAATACATTATTGCAGTGAAGTTGTCTGCTAATTGTTTCCAGAGAGAATTTCAGAGCATAAATTTRAGAAAGACAGCAGAAAATACATTGTTGTATGTAATAGGACTCACACAGGYTTCCTTTAGTGATGGGGAAACTTTTAAATAGTGATTATTTTTCAATATTTGAGTTTGAAATTTTAATCCAGACTCAGGAAATAGTTACTCTGAAATAGGAAGTAAATAACTGGGAAACTTTCTAAGGTCAGAGGCAGGTTCCTAACACTTTGCATTATTCATTGGTGATAGAATGTGTGAAACAAGTCCCCTCAAATGTCCCTTTGCTGATGGTACAACCTTTTTATGGGGACAAAGAATGTTTGTATGGCCCTGGCATTCTCTGGCCCTATTAGTAAAAGGCCAAAGTCCCCAGTTTGAAAAGTTTATATTATAAAAAGTGGAACTAGGGGATTYAAACCACTTTCAGGTAAATCTGGAWTTTTTTAATGCTGAAATGCAGTTGCTAGCATTTCAAAGCAGCTTTCTTTTAAAAGCCCTTAGCAATACTATTAAAGGGAATGTTCTGAATGTTAAAGCCACGGTTAGAAGTGGGGTTTGGTGTTTCTGAAGGCTGCTGAGGTGGTGGTTCAGAGCATGAGGGGGCAGTGACACATCAGGCTGGTGTGAGATGAGCTGGCCCCACTCCCCCAGTGAAAGCCCAGCTCCATCCTGCGCCTTGCTGCCTGAGCATTTACCCCAGAAATGATGTTCTTGTGGGGGGAAAGGGAATAAGGGAAGCACTGCTGGCTGTTTAGCAGCTAATTAACTCTTTTTATGTGCAGCAGATGCTGTGTGGAGTCGGGCCCTGCCCAGCCCTGAGCTGTTWGTCACTGTCYCTGTGCCAGAGGATCCCTCTGTCCTGCACAGGTGGGACTTTACTGCACTTCCTGTAACCTGAGCCGGCTCTGTTTGTCTTGCGGTGCTGGATACCCACTGCAAGGCTCGGTTTGCCTTGATGAACTCTGTGCACAGCAATATAAGCAGTCATTTCTTGCTCTTTGGAGYGAGTTTTGCAAATCCCAGCTCGATAGTTCCCAGTTCCCTCCATCTGTTGATGCACTGCCAGTATCCAAGTCCGTGCACTAAATCTTTGGGAGATGTAAAAAAGTCCTTCCTCCTCATCCATATGGGCTGAAAACTGGATTCTGCTCTGTAAATCATTCATCTTGTGCTTTTTAAGAGTGGCCTACCTTTCCCCTTGGGGCCACTGGTCTTGAATGTATTTATTTTTCTGGCAGAGAGCCACGAATGAATCATAGCCCTGAGCAGCTCGTTGTGAACTCCTCACCATTGTTAAGAGACTACTTGGGGCAGTTGTTACAGAGCTTTGCTATGTGAAACTTTTAAGAGAAGAGAGATTGATTTCAGCCTTGTTAGCTGCTTTTGAAGTCYCCACCAGTTGTGTGGAAATGATTTCTTCTGCTCTTACAGCTGTAATCCACTAAAATAACCGGGGATTGTTGCACGGGAAGCTGGGACATGGGAATATGTAACTGCCTCTTTGTCCTAATGAGGTGTGGTTGTTCTTTCACAAAAAAAAAGTCACTTCAGCCTTTCATTCCATTTGTAACTTTCCTGTTTATACCTTCCTGCTCCATTTCCATACTTTATTGTTTCTCTTCTTGACTTAATTCTCAAGTCTTTCATTCTGTTCTTCAGACATCCCTCTTTTCTGGCTTGGCTGTTCCAMCATGGATATTGTTTCATGCTCCCTCCCCCTTTTTCCTGTGTAGCAGAGCTTTCATTAAAGGCAACCAGGCAGATGATTTATTTCTGATGTCTTAAAAGGCTTCTTTGTAATGAAGAGCCTGGACCCAATCAAACTGCTGAGGGTTTGTGTAGGTGAGTCAGCAGCATGGGCCTCACTGCCTCTGACATCCACAGGGGAGTGTGGAACAGCCTCCTGCTCCAGAGGGAGTGAACTGGATGACACAGGAAGAAGGGGAAATCAAAAAATCCAAAATKTGACTGCATACATAATCATTTGGCTGCTCCTAAACTCGGTTTGGGGAGGGCACAAAGCTGAGCCACACAGSCTGCTGCCCTCCATCAGCACATGGATGATGTGTTCCTCATTGCTTGCACATTTCCCCTTCTCCAAGTGCTGGAACAGAGAGTTTCTCCAGGTGCCTGACTGTGGGACCCTCCAAATTCCAGCTGTACCTGAAGTGCAGAGCCTGAATTTCTCACCTGTGCTTCCCAGAGGCCTCTCTTTAGGTTTTGTTGACCTTCACTGGCAGMAGGTGGGAGTGAACACTGCAGCCTGAGCACAGGGAAGGTGCAGCTGAGCTGGGATCCCTTCCTGGCACAAACACTTTGCAGCAYCCCAGAGCTTCCTGATGTGTGCAGCAAACATCTGTGCCAGAGTTGGGAAGATCAAGGTGGGCACAGAGTCTGGGATTCCTGGCTGGCCAAGGGAGCTGCACCTTGTTCTTCACACTGAGGTGCTAAAGCAGGAGCCTGCTCTGACTTGGGAAAGTTCAGAATGAACACAGCCCTTGGTGAGTGTCCAGTGCAGGGGGATCCAAGCAGGGCTGTGACTCATGCCTTTTCCCAGCAATTAATTTAAAAATAGAATTGAAGTTGAAATATGCTCTGAAGGTCAGAATATCAGGGCAGTGTGTTTCTGATGKTTTTTCCTGGGTAAGGTGTTGAGAGAGGACAAAGTATTCTTCATTTTCAAAGTCACTCTGCTGGCCATGTAGTCTGTGTAGAAAATGAATTTTCTTTGTATTCCTACTGCAGGGAAAAGAGACATTACCCCCATAGAGCCCTTTTCTGCTCTGCTTTTTGTTTGACTCAACAGTTGCTCTGTCACGTTTGGTACTGTGGTTTCACAAAGTTGTGACTTTATTTACCTGTTTTTCTAGATAAAAATCTCCACCACTGTTGCTACCTGATCCTGAACTTAATGACTGCCTTAGGGAGAGGCAGTAATCACTTTACTCCTGCATGTTTTAACCTCTTACTCAGCCTGCTTCAGCCAGAAATGTTTAGAAATGGATCAAGTTTTACTACATGAACAGGAAGCTTCAGACTATACATTTTGAAATTATTCATGCAAACTCCAAATATTTTATTTACATCTTTACTCTAAGAACTTCCATGCAATTTTTGCCTTCATAATCCAGCATTCTGCCAAGTCYTTTCCAGTAGTGGGGGGGACTGTTTGGATGGTTATACACATTTTTTTTTTGAGAAATGGAAGGTCTAGCAGCTGCAGAGACAGACTGGAAACCTCTGCAAGTGTAGTGGGTATAGGGGGTTCTTCCTAGTTTTAAATTTGGCTAAATTTGATCTTAAGGAGTTTGCAGCCACAAGGAGCTATCTTTAAAAGCCAAACAAAGCAAAAACTGACCAAGAACAACCACTCTGTGTTTTGGTTCCTTCACTTCCCTTTGTTGTACTGATACCTTCTTTAAAAGCCTTGAACCTGATATTTAAGATACCTCCCCTACTCAATTAAATAAGCCAAGTAAATAGTAAAACATCTCATTATTGAATTAATTTGTATTGCTTCTCTGTATGGGATCTCTTCAGCTCCACAGTGCACTTGGTAAATTGGAAAGCTTGTGTTCCCACACAGTGATTATTTACTTAATCTCTGCCTGCTGCCAAAGCTCCTCCAAACCTCCTATTTTAAAATTCATAGTGAACCATGGGAGGGGAGCACTCAGTGGTTTTTTTTGGTTTTGTTTGTGGTTTTGGTTTTTTCTTTTAATATTGCCATCCTYGAGTTGCCTTGCTCTCAGCAGTGGWGGAGAGTCTGGCTCACTCTCTGTACTACAGTGAGAGCCAAGAAGTTTTTCCCTTCCTAGGATGCTTCAAGAGACACAGAGCAGCTCCCAGTGTCTGCCTCACCATGCTGTCACACTGCTYTGGCTTTACAGCCTGGGGCAAAGCTTTTTAAAACCAAATTATTTGCACAAAACATTCTAGACAATTTTTTTTTTCTCTCTCTTTCTTTCCCCTCCCAAGTCTGGGGTTGGGTGAGCTTGTGCTCATGCTGCACAGCCCTGTTAACTCTGTCCCTGCAGCCCTGCCTTAGGTTCCTGCCAAGGAGGAGACTGAGTCAGCAGCACTCTGGCAGTTTGAAGGTGAGTTCCCTGCAGACAAGTCAGATGCATGATGAAATCCATCACTGCACTTCCAATTCTTACAGCATTTCTAAGTGGATTATATTTAAGGGTTGTATTTGCACAGCTGCTTTTAGAGCAAGGATTGGTTTATTTTCCTTTATGTTTTTGTTGTTTAAAGAGTGTCTCCTCTGTTGTTTGTCTAGTTTATCTGTGACTAATTTTAGCAGGATAGAACTGAAAATCGGTGTGTTATTTTCATTAGAGAATTATAGGATAATTCAGGTTGGAAAAGCCCTCCCAGAACACTGAGTCCAGGCTTGCCCCATGCCCTGGAGTGCCACATCCAGGAATTCCTTGGACACCTCCAGGGATGGGCACTCCAAACCTCCCTGGGCAGTTCCAATCCCTGAGCTCCCTTTCCATGGGGAAATTCCTGCTGATATCCAGCCTGGTCCAGCCTGAGGCCTTTTCCTCTTGTGCTGTCCTTGTTCCAGGGAGCAGAGCCCAATCCCTCATGAGCCATTTGGGAAGGGCACACCTGGAGAGCTGAGAAGAGCCCACTTSTCCTGAGGAGATGGCTGAGCTGAGTGCAGAAAGCCCAGTCAGGAAGAGTCCCAARTCCTCAGTAATTAGCCAGTAGTAATTAGATCAGGCTGTAAGAGCTGCAGAGCTGCCCCCAGGAGCAGGGTGACAGTCAGGGTGGTGTTTGCATCCAGCAGGTGTGACTGGGCTTCTTCCAGAGACATTCCATGTGCATCCTTAGCTGAGAGATGGATGTTCCAAAGGGCTTTGGGCACCATTTAGTGCCCAGTTCCTGTGTCCAGTGACCTGCTGCTGGTGGCTTTGGTTTGGAAGGAATCCTGGTGATGAAGAGCCTTTTCTTACAGCCTGCAAATGTATGGAAGTTGTGTAGCTTACCATGGATTGATGTGGAAACTCTGAAAATAACTTTGCATCTCATCTTCAGCTGCAAGCTGTTTGTGATTTGAATGATCCCACTTGGACTGAAGTTCATCTGGTCCTGTGTGCTAGACAGGATACAAATCAAACAGGGAGTGAAATCTATTAGGTGGGTGTTTACTGCATAAGGAAAAAATGCATAATGAAGAGGTTACTCTGCATATTTACCTTCAGCTGTGGATCACTGTCTGTACTGACCTTTCCTTTACACTAAATTTGCCATTTAGGGTTCTGCTGAGACCCATCTGTGGTGGTTTTATCAGTGTTTAACAAAACTTTAACAAATTAAAACCAGTGGGTTGTGGCCAGGAGTTGCTTTAATTTGTTCATCTGACACTCCTTTAGCATTTAAAATTTTTCAGCTATCCTGTCTGACTCCATCTCATGGGAACCTCCATGGGGTGAAATCTTTTCTAGAACAAAGCAAGCAAAAAGCACCTGTGGTTAAATGTTCTGCAAGAGCAGAGTTGGTGGTGTTCATGTTCTGTGAGTCTGAAAGTATCTCATTGTTTGCTTGAAGATGATGCTGCTGTTCTGACCCTGCTCCAACTGAAATTATTCTGTCTCTTTTCATCTTCCCTTGGATGATGGGGCAGACAATTATGAAGAGGGCAAGCTTTGTCTTGAAGCAGGTAATAAACAACCATCTCCATCAACTTACAGTTTGGATCAACTTGTCTGGCTGGAATTACTGCAATTTAASACATTGTGGTGTAATGAATAATAAACTATCTTCAAAAAAAATTAGATCTTACGTATTTTGAATTTTGGGTGTGTTTTTATATAAGGCAGCTTTGACCTGCAGTGCAGCTGGATGTGGATTTTTGCAAGGAAGAGTTTTAGATTCAGAGTTTAGGAGTTTTTCATTGCTGAAAAGATGTTTGCTTCTGAAGCCACTTAATTTGTGTGTGCTAAAAACGTGCTTTGAGCTTGATTTTAAAAGCTGCTGTCACTTGGGGTAAAATTAACCTGTTTTCTGAAAGAAGGTGTGGATAGATGGAAGCATGCACTGTAATTGGACTGACAGAGATGGCAAAGCACTGCCATGCCTCATTAAACCTGTGACAAATAATGGGGAAACTGTTTGCTTTTGGCACCAACTGCATCATCTTTGTGCAGAGTTGGGTCCACACTGAGCTTCTCTGCAGACTCCAGGGAGCTCCAGGCATTCCTGGCTGATGAAAGGGAAATATCTGTATTGTTGCTGTTTGAAAACCAAAATGGGATGGCAGTAAGAAACTGGAAGATCTTCCATAAATTCCTTTTTTAACATGCAGTGATGCCAGCTGGCAAATTCCTTCCTTAGATGGGCACCYAAGGAAAACAGAGCTTTTTGCAGCTCTACACTTGCACTGTTGATTGAAGCCACACAACCTTTGCCCTCTTAGAGGTCACTGAAATCACTCAGAAATAGTTCAGCAGGCCAGGTTTGGGTCCCAGGGTGGGGAACACTGCAGTCTGKCCCAAAAGTGAGGTGTGCCACTGCTGGGGCCATGTGGAGGGAGAAACTTGCCCAGGGCATTTTTAACCAACTCTTACCATAGTGGAAATGCTTTATTTTCTTGGCTGGTCATGGAACAGATGTCAGGCAATTCCAATAAGAATTGCAGCACTAATGCTTGAGTAGGGGCTGTAGGATCACAGAATTCACAGAATGACCAGGTTGGAAGAGACCTCATGGAGTCCAACCCAGCCCCAACCCCTCAGCTAAACCCTGGCACCCAGTGCCACATCCAGGCTTTGTTAAACACACCCAGGGATGGGGACTCCATCCATCCCAGGCCATTCCAGAACTTTATCACCTTTCTGTAAAAACTTTCTCCTGATATCCAACCTGTATTTCCCTTGGTGCAGCTTGAGGCTGTGTGCTCTGGTTGTGTCAGTGCTGCTGCAGAAAGAGCCCAGCCCCAGCTGAGCCACCTTTCAGGAGTTGTAGAGTGATAAGGTCACCCCTGAATATCCTTTTAGAGAGATTAGGCCATGGGATCTCCCTGCAGACTGCACTTCTCTAGAATATGGGGTTTTGCCCTCTGGTTTCAGGACCTTTCCTGCCTCTATACTGAAAAAACCMAAAAAAAGTCTTAAAACATTGTCCTGAGGCAGCTGAGATCCACAGCCAGCCACAATCCCAGCTCCCTCACACAGGGGTGAAACTTCTGTTGCATTGGCCATGCTTTGTGAAGAATGTGATTAATTTTTGGTATTTGGAACAGGAGTGGCATCCCAGGATTTGCATCCTTGCCTGGGTGCTGAAGCACAGCTTTTATTTTAGTTCAGCCACAAACCCTCAGCTATCTTGGTGACTTTTGGAGTTCAGCAAAATAAATTTTTGCTGGTATCTGAGTCAGCAAAGAGCCTTTGATACCATTGGGTTCGAAAGTTCCTGCTAAATGAAAACCAAATTTTAACACCCAAGCAAAACAAAATCCAGCTCATCACCCAAGACTGGCTTTGCCTTCCTGATGTGTGAATTTGCCTGGCGAGCAGCATGTGTTGAGTTCAGCAGCCCCAGCAAGGTTTTTTGTGCTGTGTTAAGATCTGCCTTCCAAGATTCCCAACGTTTGACAAGTTGCACTTCATTTTGCTTTTGGTTTTTCCAGATGTTGTCACCTCCCTGCAGTGGAAGTGTGGCTGTAGGGAGTGCTCTGGCTCCTGAGATGTTTCATAAATATCCTAAAACTTCTGCTGGGAGCTGCATTGGCAGCTCCAAAGGATCAAAAGCTGCTTTGACCTCTCCTTTCTCAAGCTCCTCCTCATCCCAGGAGCTCTGTCTGGTTAAACAAAGAAACCCTTCCCACCTCTTCCCTCCAGCGCTTAGAAACAGGAGTGGCAGACTTTTTTCTCAGAGATACATATTGAAAAGCCTTGTAATTAGTCTGCAGCAATTAATTCTTGTGATATGTACCAATGTCTAGTTCAGATCTTTTCTCGGTGCCTGTGGTTTTGTTTTCCATAGTTCATGGTGTTTTTCTTGTCCAGTATCTTGTTTTCTCAAACAAGTTTTACATTACTGTTTTGACTACTTTTTTTCCCAAATATTAGATCATCAAACTCCTCTTCTTGCTTGCTGGCAATGAAAATAATCTCCAGTAGTCTATTAATACAATATCATTTTAAAAATTATATTGTTATAGATGTCACAGATGAAAGTTTTGCAACATGTATAAAGTTATGTCCATGGTTATTCTGACACTTAATGCATTTAATTTGTTTTATACACTGAAGTGTTCCTGTTAGACGTCCTGAGTGTGTGGAGTCTAAATCTGGATTTCATTTAGGTTTGGAATGTGCTTTTGGCTAGCTTTTGGTGGCCCGGAGATCTCATGACCTGTCCTTGCAAGGATATGAAAATATCTTCAGTGTCAGCACGATTGTGATGGACTCTGAGATGGGAACTGGAGAGCCCAGAGCCTTCAGGGCTCTGCACCTCTGCAGGAATCCAAGCTCAGGGTGTGTGGGGTCACCCTG
>JACDOX010000280.1:69616-80014 GCA_014549065.1 Cardinalis cardinalis | reverse complement strand
GGGGCAGGGATGGATGGATGGATGCTTTGGAGCATGGATGGATGGATGGATGGATGTTTTGAGGCAGGGATGGATGCTCTGGGGCAGGGATGGATGGATGGATGGATGTTTTGGGGGCAGGGATGGATGGATGGATGTTTTGGGGCAGGGATGGATGGATGGATGCTCTGGGGCAGGGATGGATGCTTTGAAGCAGGATGCTCTTCCTTCCCTGCTCAGGAAGCCCTCTGTGGGATGGGGTCAGCTTTCAGACCCACCCTAGGGCAGGAACTGAACACCCAGGAGTGCTGCTGAGATCTGACAACCTGCTATAAAACTAACCTGGAACTAAAATAGGATAGAAAATATCTGTACAGCCCCGTGGGGCAGGTTAATGAAGAGCATCCACACCACAAACCAGTTTCTTATTTACAGTTATAATCAGTTTCTTATTTACACACGAGAGCTTTGATAACCTCCTGAGCATCTCCAGATTTCAGGCATTAATTGGTTTGTTTCCAGCCACACCTGGAAGGTTTCTGTTGGAAAAGGGAGCTTTGGTTCAGTTTTTTTTATTGTGCTTAAATGTTTCATAATGTGTTTGCAGCAGATTGGGTACCCCATGGGATGCTCTGAGTAGGTAMAAGACAAGGTCAGCTTGGACTTTCCCACCTCAGATTCCTTAGCTTTCAAAAATCACTAATAGTCTGCTTCTTAAAATGTTGCCTTGTTAAAGGGGATTTTTGTAACAGACTACAAAAAGCACGAGGTAAAATACCAAAGCTCTGCTTTAAGCTTATAATTTTCTGTGTGATGAGTTAAATTGTTGTTTCTGGTTGAAGAGTTGCCTGTTCAAACACATTTTCCACGTGAATAACAAGCATGGTTTAAAAGAAACCCCAAAACAGTGGATAAATRCATTAAAAAAAATAAAATAAAATTAGTATTTAGCCAAATAGGCTGAAGTTACTCTCAAGATTTTGAGTTGTAAATAGAGAATGATCAGTGCTGCTTGATCATGGTCTAAAGTGAGCACTTACACATTTTAGCTGAAGAATTTACTTGTATTGTGCCTATTTCAGAAAATTATTGATTGCAGCRTGCCTGTCATGGCTCTCATTCATGGGGCAAATACACTTTACTCTCTCCTGTCATAAAAAATAAACAATATTTACCTGTTTTGCGTTGAACTTCTGCTTTATCCTCCTTCCCTGTGTGGATTTACTGATGGTGCTGATCAGTTGTGTTTGGATTTCCGCTTCAGTTTCACTCTCTCCCATTGAAATCAGCAGAGTCTGGGTGTGGATTTGGGCAGTTTTGGGGCTGCCTTCCCAGGTGGGAGCTGCTTTTCACCACTCTTGTCAGTTCATCTTGTTTTCCCTGCTCTTGTGTTTRCCTACACTTTGCTCAAGTGTGCTGTTACTCGTGAATGGCTGTAATTCGTGAGCTTTGCTTATTAATCCTGCTCTTCTCCCTTCAGTGGCGTCTGTGTGATGGGAGTTCAGCTTTTTCTGTCCCTGTCCCTCTCCTGGCAGGTGCAGCTGTGTCTCAGCAGCTTTGAGGCTGCTTCTGGTGTCCCTCAGGTGTGCTGCTGTCCCGTCAGCTCCGCTGCAACCCAGGCAGGGCCATTTGTCCCTTTCTTCTCTAAGAGTTACTATTTGGGTAATATTTTTGCTGTTGCCATTGTGACTTCTCTTTGGGATTCCATATCCAAATTGTACCCAAATTCTTCTCTTTTTGTGGTTCCTGCACCTCCTGCCTGGTCTCATCACCCACTTTTGGCACTTTTGGCACCTGGCTGGAGCTCAGGTCTGTCCCAGGCTCTGAGATCACTGCTCAAACATCACCTTTGCTTCTCTTGCCTTTCTTTCCCTTGGCCACTCCCCCTTTTAAAAAATCAAATGTGAAGTTCTTCTCTTTATCTCACTCTTCCCTGACACCCCCCCTGTGAACATGAACTTTGGTGAGATTAATTAATGAATTGTCTTGTGTTTGGGCTAAGGGAGTGGAGCTCCTGTGACCTGAATTTCAAACAAAAAACCTCAGGGTTTGTCCCATCCTGATGCTTGGAAGGTGCTGCAGAAATCCCTGAAAACACTCAACTGTTCATTTTCTAAAGCTTTTACTTCCCTTGAGCCTTAAAAAAACAAAAAAAAACCCCAAACAAATAAAAAACAAAAACAAAACAAAAAAACCACAAAAAACCCCACAAAACCAGCCAACCAAACCCCAAAAAAACCCCAAAACAAAACAAAAAACCACCAAAAAATCAAAAACAAAACCCCCCCAAAAATTAGCAAGCATTTCTAAAGCTGAGAGCACACTTTGAGTTTCTGGGTCTTGCAAAAATGTCGTGAGAGGGGAAATAAGGTGGAGGACAGGAAAAATGAAGTGCTGTTTCTTTCCACTGGTGGGTATTGTGTGTTTCTGGTGTTGCATTAAAAAATGGCAGGTGGGGCAGTGTTTAGATCAGCGTTTCAGGCACCTCTGATTTCCCATTCTATGTCTTTGCTGTTTTCCAGAATGTTTCTTTGCTGCTGTGGAGGGAGAGAACAGAACAGGGCAGCACTGAGTGGGAGCAGTGACTGATAAATAAGAGCACTTTGGAAGATGTTAAACTAATATTTGCAATAACACCAGATAAAAATGCTTGTAAAAGTGCTTTTGGCTCCTGCCTCCTGAACCCAGCCGTTCAGAGTTTGTAACCAGTGAGATTGGTTACAAAGAGATTGGTGAGATTTACTGGGGAACTGTTTCCAGGGTGTTTAACTCAGCTGTGGCCAGGGGAAATCAGCTTTGGCTGGTGTTYCACTGCTCCTGCCTTTCCCTCACCGAGAGCTCTGCTTTGCTGGGGACACAGAAATTCCAGGCTGGGCTCTGCTGCAGGGACAGGTTTGTGTCACACTGAGAAACAGCTGGATTTGGTCAGGAGTCTCCTTATTAACAGGTGGTTTGGGGGATTTTAAAAAAAATATTTAATTTTTTTGTTTTTGTTTTTGTTTGGTGGTGGTTTTTTGGTGTGATTTTCTGTGTTTGTGGTTTTTAATTTTCCTTTGCCTTTCCCTTTGCCTTTCCCTTTGCCTTCCCTTTTGCCCTTTCCCTTTTGCCCTTTCCCTTTTGCCCTTTCCCTTTGCCTTTCCCTTTTGCCCTTTCCCTTTTGCCCTTTCCCTTTTGCCCCTTCCCTTTTGCCCCTTCCCTTTTGCCCTTTCCCTTTTGCCCTTTCCCTTTTGCCCTTTCCCTTTTGCCCTTTCCCTTTTGCCCTTTCCCTTTGATTTCTTGGAAGCCTGGGAAGTGTTTTTGGTCTCTCCTTTCTGAACCATCACTGGGCTGTCCACTCCAGGCAGCCTTTCCTGACCTTGCCCTGCCCAAATCAGGGTTTAAACTTGGAGCCAAGAGAGGATCCCTCCTCTCCCTCCCTCCTSAGCAACCTGCATTTCTTTCCTGAGCCATAATCACTGATTTGTTTGTCTAATTTAGAGAGAAAGAGATATTTAACATTATTTGAAAAATAATCTGGCAGTGTGGAGCTCCTTGCAGGTAATTTTTGTTCTCTGTTCCAAAAGTGCCAGAATATCTGGGATTCCAGCCTGGGAATTGCAGTTTTTGAASGAACACAAGGCCCTGATGCCTCAGYAGCTCTCTCATGATGTGAAGAATTTAATAATAGAGTTTAATAATGCACCAAGCTGCAGAGCTCTACCAAGGCCACTTTTAGTCAAGTTGTTTGTCAAGTGTCTGATTTCCTGAACTGCATCAAGACTTGGTTCCTGTTTCCTTCTCCCAGTGTGGCTTTCTGTCACCATTAATTCTTGCTGGGAAGGGATTGGGCATCTGCTACTCCCATTATTTTAAAATGATGGGAAAGATGAAAGAAAAAAATTGAAATTACATTAAAAATGGTACAAAAAAAATTCTTAACTRCATTAAGAAAATTAACGTAGTTAAGTTTCTTAATGTAGACGTAACTACATCAATTTTCTTAATATAGTTAAGAATTTTTTAACTTAATGTAATCAATTTGTTTTTAATAAAACCCCTTTAATAAAACCTTTACTATACTTTACATTGGTGTTTATCAAGAGTTGGTTTTTTTTTTCCTAAAGACTTGACCAAAGATATCTATATTATTGAATTTTTGAATATAGGATGAATTTAGCACTGAATCCTGAGTTATCTCAGTCTGGTGTAGCTGCATCCCCTGATTAGAAAAATCTAAATCATTTTTCCAACTGAATTTTAACTCTGTTAGAGGAGTTGGTGTGAGGGGGTCAGTGAAGTCCAAGAAAACAGAAAATCTGAAAGAAATGAAGCATCAGGGTGTGAGGGATGCAAGTGGATGGTGCTGAAGGGATTCAGGGAATTCCCTCTCCCAAACCTTTGCTTTGCTTTGGAGGAGGATGTGASCAGGTCAAAAAGGAGGAAATGCTTGATGAAGACAAAATAGTCCAATAAGCTAAGATCTTGTGTTCTAAAACCTCTTCCCTGAAGGTATTGTCTTTAAGTTAAAGAGTTAATTGACTTTATTGACTTCAGTTAAAATATTCTTGAGCAAAAGCTGATTCTGGCAGGGAGGGAGGAMCACGTTTTAATCCTCAATACACTTGGTTATTTCAAATTTGTCTCTTCTTCTTACTTTGCTCTATGGAAATCCTACTGGATTTCATTCTTTAAACTTAAAAATATAAGCTTTAACCTTAAAAAYACATTTTTATTCAACCTACAAATGCTTTAAAATCCTTTCTTTTGTGCTTGAAAGTCTTTGATTAAAGTCTGAGTATTTAGGARGAGGGAGTGAGGATGGTGAGGTTTATTGTTTTAGTGCAAAGCCAAGGAAATTGCTTCCCAAACATGTGCTTGTTGTTAAGGCAGTGTACATGCTGGACATGTGTTTGAGATTGCTGCAGTTGCCACTACCTTTGTGTGGTTTTTTTTTAAGATCATACTGTAAAGCAAGTTACAGTAAACAGTTCTTGTGAGGGAAGTTTTTGCTAAATTTCAATGGAAAAACCTCAACAAAATTTAGTTGTTCTGGTTTTTTTTTTCCTCTTTTACCATTTTTTAACAGTTCTGCCTGTGTTGTTGCCTTTTTATTTGAAACATATAGAAGTTATTTGCCTTGTAGTAAAAAACATGTTGACACCATGTTATTCTCTTCCTTTCCCTTCCATATTTTTGGAATTTCASTAYGAAACATCTCTTTTTTAGTTTTGAAGCCATTCATGTGAAACTTTGAGGAGCTGCAATGCAATCCTTGGATTTATGGGAGTTTTGTTGGTTGCTTGGTGTAGTGCTGGATTAAGTGCTTTTAATGTGGTGGGAACTAATTTTTTAAATTAGAATTTATAAGGGGCAAAATCCAGGGAAAAGCAGCTGCTGAGGTATGATTGACTTTAAAAAATCCAGTTCTGTGTGAGGTTTCTTGCATACCCAGAGTTCATCTATGTGTTTATAGAAATAAAATAAAATTAAATGATAAATTTATTTTAATAAATGGAATAATAAAATGCTGGGGATTTGTTGTTCTGCTGTGTTGGGTGGGAAAGGCAATGCCAGCCTTGATTTTCCTGTTTCAGCAGTGACATTTTGCACCAGTCCTGTGCTGGTGTAACGAGAAAAGAGCAGCACAAAGTTGGAKTTTKGGATTTTTTTGCTGTTGTGCATTGCTGTAATCCGGGGGGTGTGTGTGCTCTGGGTGCTCAGGTTGCTCTCTGAACCTTGGTTCTGAATTTTGCAGGATCCAGAGAGGGATGGAGACTCCCTTGGACGTGCTGTCCAGAGCAGCGTCTCTGGTCCACGCCGATGATGAGAAGCGTGAGTTGCCTGCCCTGCTGGACCCAGCTGCTTTGTGTTTGCCCAGCTGGGATTTTCCTGGGATTTTCCTGGGATTTTCCTGAGCCCAAAATGTGCAGGAATCTGTTTCAGGGCCACAGAGATGTGCAGGAAACCCTTCAGAGGTTGTTTCCCTCAGGTGCAAACTCAACACTTAGCATTTAAATTGGCCACTGGGCAGGAGAGAATGACTGGATTTTTAAAAATTAATTTATACACACAGATATAAAAATATGAATAACATAAATATGAATTTATGTAAAAAATGYGTTTAATTCATGGCAAGGTGCCTCTCTTTTCCCAGTTGCATTTGCATTGTTGGCAGACAAAAGGTTGTGGTGGAGCTGCTGTCAAACTCGGGCCAGGTTGAGACTCTCAGATAATTTTGGTTTAATCTCATTTAAAAACTCATAACTGGGGGGGCACCAGGGCTGTGAAGATTCCAGTTGATAAAAACTCTCAGGTTGACTTTTATCATCAATAATGAGCTCTTCATTTGCCTTTCTCTGGCCGCAAAAGGGAATTGGAGGATTTTAAATAATCAGAGGCTCACATTGCCCATTATTTGGGTAATATTTGGGAAATATTTTTGGTATTATTTGGGTAATATTTTGGAACTAGTTTTAATATTATTTGGGTAATATGTGAGTAATAGTTTTGGCATTATTTGGGTAATATTTGGGTAATATTTTTGGTATTATTTGGGTAATATTTTGGCAATAGTGTTGGCATTATTTGGGCAACATTTTTGGTATTATTTGGGTAATATTTTGGAAATAGTTTTAATATAATTTGGGTAATATTTTGGAAATAGTTTTGGTATTATTTGGGTAATATTTGGGTAATATTTTTGGTATTATTTGGGTAATATTTTTGAAATAGTTTTAATATTATTTGGGTAATATTTTTGGTATTATTTTGGTAATATTTTGGAAATAGTTTTGATATTATTTGGGTAATATTTTCGTAATAGTTTTGGTATTATTTGGGTAATATTTTGGTAATTTTTTTTGTAATATTTGGGTAATATTTTTGTATTATTTGGGTAATATTTTGGTAATTTTTTTGGTAATATTTGGGTAATATTTGGGAAATATTTTGGAAATATTTTTGGTATTATTTGGGTAATATTTTGGTAATTTTTTTGTAATATTTGGGTAATATTTTTGTATTATTTGGGTAATATTTTGGTAATATTTTTTGGTAATATTTTTGGTATTATTTGGGTAATATTTGGAAATAGTTTTTGGTGTTATTTGGATAATATTTTGGAAATAGTTTTGGTATTATTTAGGTAATATTTTGGCAATAGTTTTGGCATTATTTGGGTAATATTTTTGGTATTATTTGGGTAATATTTTTGCTGTGACCATTCACAGTAAGAGTTTCAGATGGGTTAGCTCATGTTAGAGTAATAATTTCAATTCAGCCAAGCTGCAATGGCAGTTCACAGATGAGATTGTTCCCTGCATGCTCAGTTAGAAATGTCCTTGGTGCTCTCTGAGTAGGGTGTGCGCTTTGGGCATCGACCTCAGGAGAAAAATGGCATGTTGGGTTTCTGACTGGAAAAATGGGATTTTGGGTTTCTGACTAGAAAAATGGCATGTTGGGTTTCTGACTGGAAAAATGGCATGTTGGGTTTCTGACTAAAAAAATGGCATGTTGGGTTTCTGACTGGAAAAAGGGGATTTTGGGTTTCTGACTAAAAAAATGGTATTTTGAATTTCAAACTGCTTTTGCAACTCACTTCTGTGCCTAAAATCACCTTTAGAGATGAATGCTGCTTTCCTTCCTTTGTCCCTGTGTTCTGTGTATATTTTTGAAAATGATTTGCCTTGAATATTGGATAAAACAGTTGGTTTGCTGCTGCAGATCTGCTTTGTCAGGAAGGTTGGTTTTGCTGCTCTTGCATGTTCACTCTGGATAAGCACCAGGCTCCCAGTGGTGCCACTGTGGAGGGGTGGTTGTGTTGATTTGCCTCAATTCTTGACCATTTCTGGTAAAATGAACTCCTTGAGGAAATAATTGCAACCATGATTTTGATCTGGGGAGGGGGGATTTMTTTTGGCTACATTTAAAAAAGTATATTTTGAATTTCTACTCTCAATTTTCTTGAGCTTCAATGCATTCTTTTTGCCAAAGACTGTAGTTTGATTTAGAGCTCCACAGGGTAGGAATGTTGGATTTRGGGAACCCAGAGGAAGTCTGATTCAGTGCAACTTGCATGTGAGGGAGCTGATGTGTATCTGCTTCTAATTTACATTCCTTTAGTCTTACCACTTCGGCTTAATTAGATTTATGCCACTCTGCAGCCTCTGCCTGTGCTGTCTGCAGCCTGCCCTGCTGCTCCCTGCAGCCCCGAGTGCTGCAGTGCTGGGAAAGGGAGATGAGAGGATGTCTGAGCCTCTGCCTTCCTCTGGCAGCTCTGGGACTCCTTCTGGGTAAAATGAAGTTAGGTGGGAGTTAGTTTGAAMTTCTGAATTTAGCAGTTWTCCTTGAACTTATCCTGGGTGAGAAAAAATCAGTTTGAAATTCTGAATTTAGCWGTTTTCCTTCAGCTTGTTTTGGGTAAGAAGAAGTTAGTTTTAAATCTTAAATTTAGCTGACATCCTTGAGCTCATTCTGGGAACAAAAGAAATTAGTTGGAAGTTAGTTTTAAATTTTGAATTTAGCTGTTATCCTTGAGCTCGTTCTGGGTAAAAAGAAGTTAGTTGGAAGTTAGTTTTAAATTTTGAATTTAGCTATTATCCCTAAACTTGTTCTGAGTAACAAAAAAAAATTAGTTTTAATCTTGAATTTAGCAGTTTTCCTTGAGCTCATTGTGGGAACAAAAGAAGTTGGTTGGAAGTTGGTTTTAAATCTTGAATTTAGCTGTTATCTTTGAGCTCGTTCTGGGTAAAAAGAAGTTAGTTTGGAAGTTGGTTTTAATCTTGAATTTAGCTGTTATCCCTAAATTTGTTCTGGGTAATAAATAGTTGGTTTTAATCTTGAATTCAGCTGACATCCTTGAGCTTTTTCTGGGTAAAGTCAGTTTTAAATTCTGAATTTAGTGGTTTTCCTTAAACTTGTTCTGGATAAGAAAAAGTTAGTTTTAAATCTTGAATTTAGCTGTTATCCCTAAACTTGTTCTGGGCAAAAAGAAGTTAGATTGGAAGTTAGTTTAAATTTTGACTTTAGCTGTTATACTTGAACTTGTTCTGGGTAAGAAAAAGTTAGTTTTAAATTTTGCATTTACRGTTTTCCTTGAGCTTGTTYTGGGTAAAAAGAAGTTAGTTTGGAAGTTAGTTTTAAATYTTGAATTTAGCTGTTATCCTTGAGCTTTCAGTGAGGTTCTAGCAGTGGTGCTGCTATAAGGACTGGAAATTTTGTGATTTCTTGACCTGGGGAATGATAAATGGAAATCTTTGGATGTCTGTGATGTGAACTTTGCCTAAACCAGAATTCTGCAGTGTTTCCAATATTCCAGTAATGACCAGGAGCACAGCAATATTTCCAATATTTATGAACTGAATGCTTTGAAACGTGCAGGATCCTCTTATCTCTGTGGGCACTCACTGCAGGGCCCAGTAACACTGAAATGTCTGTGTGCATACAAATCATGAGCTGTTTCCAACAAATGCTTTTCAACTTAGCAGCACTTCAGGCAATGAGTTTAACCTCAGCCAGCAACCAAGGGCCACACAGCTCCTCACCTGCCAGCCCTGCAAGGACTGGAATCAGAAAAAAGGGTGAAACCCCTGGGTTGGGACAAGAATAATGTAATTATTGAAATAAAATGTTATATTTATGATAATGCAAAGAGAAAAGGAGAAGAGGGAGGAATAAATGCCAGGCCAGAGGCACTGAGTGGTGGCAGCRCTGATGGATGGGTGATCCCCAGCTGATGCCCAGTTTCCATCCTGGGCAGTGCCAAACTAACCCTGGGTGCTGCTTTCAGTCYCAGCTCTGCTTTAGCTCAGGACCTGTAAAGTGAATTTCAGCAGCTGAAATCATCCTGCACTTGTTAGCAGTGAAAATTTATGAAGCACATTTGTTTCACTGCTGTGTCAGGGGAAGGATTAATTATGGAGCAGGAATGGCTGCTGCACTTGGGGATTTTAACTCCTGCTACGGGGATGGAAGCACTCATTGAGGTTTATTCTACATTAAACAGCAAAAGAAGGCTGAACAAAAGCCAGGCAGTGATGTCATTATTAGCCAGACATGTTCAAGGCTGGTCACTAATTTCTGACTTGTCAATAGTGGAGGAAAGGCCATTAAAAATCTGTTTGCCCTGATGAGGAGCTATGGGTAATGTGCAACTTTCTTTATTTCACCCATAAATGGCACCTGGAAGGCTTKGCTGGGATCCTTTCAGGGCTGGGGTTTAGAAGAAATAACCATCTCTGTGATGTGCACCCGTGCTGGGTTTTATTGTTATCACAGCCCTAAACCTCACAGAAGGTGGGTGACTGTAAATTTGATTTTTGCAGCTTCCAATGAGGTGCTTGACACTCATTCCTCTCCCTCCCTGCACTTTCTTCCTGGGTTTGCTCTGGTTTCTCACCTGCTCAGGGCTCAGCTTGGCTGCTTTGGAAGAGCACAGGGTGA
>JACDOX010000280.1:57296-68488 GCA_014549065.1 Cardinalis cardinalis | reverse complement strand
GGTATAAGGGGTTTGAGATAAGTCATAAACAGAGTTTTAAAAGCGTAATCTTGACTTTGAGAGCACAGTGTAGGAAAAGAGTGATCAGGGTTGTGCTTGCAGATTTTATTGTAAGCACTTTGTACTCTGTGTGTGTGGATTTACAGGAACACTTTATTTACACTTCCCTGCAATATGTAAGCCCAGTTTAACAATGTGGTAAAGAATGAGAAAAAACATGTGTTTTCTCACTCTCTCAAGGTAATGGAGTGAAAAGTCTGCTGTGGGCAAGCAGGAGAAAATCCACATTTCTGGATTTAGCTGTTATCCCTAAACTTATTCTGGGTAAAAAGAAGTTAGTTTTAAATTCTGAATTTTGCTGTTATCCTTGGGCTCATTCTGGGTTAAAATTATTTTTTTGGAAGTTAGTTTTAAATTTTGAATTTAGTTGTTTTCCCTTATCTTGTTCTGGGTAAAAAGAAGCTAGTTTGAAAGCTAGTTTTAATCTTGAATTTAGCAGTTATCTTTGAGCTCATTCTGGGTAAAAAGAAGTTAGTTGGAAGTTAGGTTTAAATTTTGAATTTAGGTGTTATCCTTGAACTTATTCTGGAAATGAAAGGTTTGGGAACAGCTCACAAATGGCACCACCAATTCCAAAGCATTTTAATGCTTTGGACCAAATCCACACCTGTTGAGSCTTGATTTATGTTTTGCAAAACTGATAGAGAACTACATTAAAAAAAAAGGAAATAATTGTCTTTGATGGATCCAGGCTCCTTGCACATGTGCCATCAGTGCCATGTGTGCAGGGCAGCCTGGAACTGCAGTTCCACACTCCTTGCCTGTGAACGCTGTCATTGTTTGGCAACAGTTCCTTTTATGTGGTTTAGTTTAATCCACTTCAAATAATTAAGCCCGACCATACAGTTGATATTTCTGGTACAGAAGAATTATTGTGCTTTAAAATCCCTGCCCTAATCTGCTTTGTAATAAAATCCTGGTGTAGACAAGAGCCACCATGCAGTTTTTAGTGCTCCTCTCTGGTATCAGGAATTCATTAGGAGCACGAATTTTGTGCTGGCTGCCACCCCCTCGTGACTAAATATGCAATGATTATTTGTTTTGGATAGCTGATCCCAAAAAAAGATCCTGCTTCAGGGCAGGGTTGAGGAGAATTTATTATTTTTTAGCACTRTTGAAGAAGATGGGGCTCTGTAAGCTTGTTGATTTAAATAAAAACCAAGCAGGGTTTATAGCAGAATTAGACTGGAGTGCTGTTATTTGTGTTGAGGATATTAGTGCTGAAATATTTCCAGCATCACCAGCACTTTCCACCCACRCTGCTGCTACTGTTTGGTGTGTAAATTTATGGCAAATGATGGGCAGTGAGCCTGAAGCAGGATTTAAAATCAATGTTTGCAGGACTTTAAAGAGCCTCCATCCTTYTGTGAGAGCAGTTCCATCAGCACTGCAAATGCCCCAGGTCTGAAGGGCTTCTGGGGGACTAAAAATGAGGAATTGGATGGGACTGGATGGAGTTTGATCTGTGAGGTTTGGCCAGCATTACTTTGGTTGTGTGATTTGGGGTTTTTTGKTTGTTTTCCTTTTATTTTTTTCCTGGAGATTGATCAGACAAATGGGCAACAGGACAGTATTTTTGCACAGGTGTGAAATAGCAGTTTTGCGGCACAGTCCTTGTGTATTTTCTGTTCACAGCTTCACCCATTCTGAGTAGAACTGGGAGGAATTGTAGTGTAAGGAAAGGAAATATTCCATGGCAAAATACCACTCAAAACAAGGAAAGATTTCCAGCAGAACACAATCTTATCATGTGATGTGCCCTCTGTATTTGATTTGGACCTGTGGGTGAAAAATCGCAAATCTTGAGGCAAAGAAAGAAAAGGAAAAGGTCTTGGATCCTGAATTAAGAGATTTCAGTATTTCTGCTCCTCCATGAACTTTTGCTTTGGGATGGAGGGAAATCATGTTGGTTTAATAAGGGCATCCTGGAGCATGTTTAGGGACCTTCTGACATCTAAAATAAGTTTGTGTCCTTCAAAATTCCTCACTTGGGAGGGTGCAGGGCTCTGTTCCTCTGCCTTGGAGTCATTACAAGGACTGACAAAATCCCTGTCTTGGCTTTTCCCAGTGCAGCCTGAGTAAGAAAAATGGGCATTGCCATGGAAATGTTGTGTATGATGCTTCCACTAAAAATCTCCCTTCCTGTGACTTCCAGGACTCCTCCAGTGATGCAGTTTTTGTTTTGTTGCTGCAATCCTGCTTGGTTGAGGGCAACACAACCACTTAAATTCAGATCTTTATTTTGCATTTTGTAGAGAAATTTAACAGTGTTTTGTGTGTGTGTGTGGTTTTTCTGAGTGCTTTCAGAGTTTGGGGGTTTTTATTTAGGGTCTGTCAGCTCTTGGGTGTCTCTTATCAACACACCCAGCACAAATTTTCATTTAGAGCTTGGCAACTTCTTCAGGACTTTTAGGGTAGGGTGAGAAGCTCTCCAGGATAACTTCTAATGTGAATATAGATGGATTAACCACGTGGATGTTTGTTTCTTCTTTTATGGCTAATTAAAATATTGATTTTAATAAGTCCTGTTAATATTATTTCATATTGATTTTATTAAGTCCTATTAAGGACTTATTTCAGTTGTTTTTATCCTCAGATTTGCCTCCTCAGCAGACAGTGGAATGGTTTTCCAGCAGTGCTCTGGAATTCCAATATGTTCAGATTTTTTTGAGCAGTGTTGAAATTTGTGATCCTACTGTGCAAGGTTCTGTCTTTGGGAGAATTTCAGGTTATATATTTTTTGCAGAATATAACATATATATTTAGAATATATATCTCTATTTTTGCAGAATATATATATCTATTTTTGCAGAATATTTTTTTTTTCAGAATATACATTTTAGAATATATATATATATTTCAGAATTGATTTGGTCATCTTTTTGCCAGGTTGGTTCAGAGAAGAGGCAGATATTTGATATACACAAAAAGTTGCCCTTAAAAATTAGGGGTGTGATCAGAAGTGGTGGTGCTCTGCAACTCACTTTAATACCCTGGATCCTTTAATTGTGGAAATTAATGTGTAGTTCAGTCATGGAACAGCTTTAATGATTTAGCAGCTGTGTTAGTGGTCAGAGCTTATCTGTGCTGTCCAGCAAAAGAGAAACTGAAGTTTCCTGGAGGAAAAGCTCTGATTTCTAAGGAGCAGTGTCAGCAAAAATCTACATTTGTAATCCCTTAACAGCCATGAGAGGTGTTAAAAGTACATTTATCAGTTTGTCATGTAAGTGATGCTTGATCAATGGTGGAGGGAGTCCAGTTAGTKCTGGAGTGGAATTTGTGACATAAATCATCCTTTTTTTAATGGAAGGGAAAAAGTATGGAAATGTGGTGTTTGAGCACAGTAATAATGTGATGAAAAACCAGAAGTGGTTCAGCCCTGGAGATGCAGCCTGAATCATCTGATGATGTGTGAATACCAAAAGCTTGAAATAAAAACACTGAGTAAGAACATGCAGAGTGTTCTGCTTTTAAATTGATGAGCCCCACAGAAAATACGAATATCTTCACTGTTTCAAATATCAGTAAAGCTGTTYTTCAGTAAAATATCTGAATGGCTGAACTTCTGACCCTCTGCTTTTTGTCTTTCCAAAACCTTTAGCTGTTTGTATCACTCAGGGTCTCCCAGAGTAGTTTCCTGTGAGTGCTGTCAGGGCCATCCCATTAATTTTAGGATTTTCTTGGAAGCACGAGTGTTACATAGGACAACGGCTTGCTTGGCTTGTTTTGTTTTAAAAAAACAATGAATTATTCTTATCCCCGGAAAGTTTCACCCTTTTTTTTTTCCCTCCGAGTTTATTGTAGCAAGAAAATAAAAGGATGTTTTCAACGTGTTAAATAGGCTGGAAAATGGGGCAATTGTCAGCCTGGCGCCTCGGTGTGTTTTAGAGGAGGGGAACCCCATTAGCAGAGCCACTGGAGGGGTGGAAATTCTGCAGGAACAAAGGGCCTGCGTGTTCCTTTGGAATTATTTTTTCAAAAGTTCAGCTGCCTGCAGTTTGTAAACAGTCACAGCATCCTTCAGGCTGCCCAGATGTTCCTGAGCAGCAGCAGCCACACAATTGTGCCTTTTCTTCCTCAGCCCTTTGCAGTTAATTTGGGATCAAATATGGGGGGCTGCTGCCATTCCCCCCCAGTAAATGGTGTTTGCTGCAATTTTATCTCTCTGGGTGTTGGAATTTGCCGTCAGATGCCAAGCAGGGCTCTGAAAATCACAGCTGGCTGATTGCAGGCTGCTGAGGAGTGGCACATGGGGATTGTCAGGGCACAAATGGTTTCATTTCTGCTGCTCCCTGGTTGTCATTTCTCACATGCTGCCCCTGGGGTTTGCCTGTTTTACCAGTTGTGGGTTTCCCTGGCTCTGCATTGAAGGCACTCRAGACAGTAATTCRTGTTCWGACTCAAGTGTTTATTATTTCTTATCAGTARAACARTCTCACYGCTGTGAGTTGGGCAGCTTTCATKAGAAGGCACAAAATGGCAACAATCTCTTGTTCCAAGGTCTTTTAAKACTAAACTATCCAATKAAGAACTGACACCTGGATTATTTTCCCTTTTAACCCAATAACTGATCCCAAAGAGCTGCARTGGGACTTTTCTGCCCAATTACAAAATGCCACCCAAACCCATGGAGAAGGAGGAAGAAGAAGCGTGAAGAAGAAACCCAGGATGACACCCCGTGCCCCCCATCTTGCTTTCATCCACTAAAAATCCCAAAACTAAATTTCTCACCAASTGATATAACTACACTGCTCTCTATAATCTGTTTCACACTWTTGTGGATTCTAGTTTATCTGGAAGTCTGGGAAACTTTCTCCATGAATGAGGGTCAAAGTCAGAGCTGCCCTGGGGGTCAGGGCASCCCAGAGCAGACAGAGCAATATTCCCTGTGGTGCCCTGGGTTTGCACAAGCAGAACTCCCRTTTGTTACAGCCCGAACTCCCCAACAATGCAGGGAAATGATTCCCTGCTTAGGGTTTGTCTGTGGAGCTTTCTGCTGGGGATGGAAACTGGAATAGTGGAGATGTGGCCGTTCTTCCCGTGGTACACATGATTTGGCATGTTTAATTCGGTTTTAGAAAGGAAATAAAAAGTTCTTTGTTAATTAGAAGCACTGCAGGCTGCCTAGAAGAAGGCAGGTGCTTTCCAGGTGTCCTTCAGGAGCACAGAGCACACAGGACATCCCTGGAAAGGGCAGCAAGGCACAACTGGGGCGGGGAAAGGAGTTAAAATATTGCAGCAGGACTTTGCATTTGGCACATTTACCACTTTCTCTACCCTTTTTTATGTGTAGGTACTTATTCCAGCACTTTATCAAGTGTCTGAAGGGTTGGAATAGAGCACTTTGCAACTTCCTTGTGTCCTCTACCAGCGTGTCTCAAACCAGGCTCAACRTTATAAACCCAGTTCTTCCAGCAGCAGTTCAATTTGCCTGTAAATTAAAAGTTTAAAAGTTAAAATTGAGGTGGTCCTACAACCTTCACTCCTTGTCCAGGCAYACATCCTTTCGTGAAATGGTCATGGAAATTTTACAGTTGTGAAACAARGAGAGGATGCGGTCAATTAACGCTCTGCTCTGCTGACTGCTGCCTCTTGTTCTGCGGGTCCTCAAGGGAGAACACCAGCGGCGCTTTGCTTCTGCCCGAGCAGAAACTTATTTTATCTMCAAGAAGCAAACCCCAAAATGATTTGCTTTTATTTTTTCCCCCTTGTTGGATCATATGGTGTTTTTTGACTTAGAGATGGAGTAACTGAGAGGTGTTTTAAAAACTTTTTTTCTATTTTTACTCTCATGTGAAGGGTGAGACAATACAGATGTTATAACTCATGCCACCACAATCAGAAGTTAACTATCTCTTAATTACAATATATTATAATKACAGTAGATTGTAATAGCAATAAATACTTATTAATAAATAAATAATAAAATTAATATATAAAAACTTGTATATTTATTTATTATTTATTTAATAAATAAATAGTAAATTATAAATTTAATTAATTAATTAGTATATAAAAACTTTTATATATATTATTTATTTATTTAAAAACTTTTATTCTAGTTTTAGTCTCATGTGAAAGGGGAGACAATACAGATGTTATAATTCATGTCATCACAATCAGAAGTTAACTATCTCTTAATTACAATATATTATAATTACAGTACATTGTAATAAATATTAGTACATAATCATAATTACAATATATTATATTTTATGGTATTTTTATCAGACTTTGAAATTCTCTACAAATCTCTTTGTCACACCTCCTCTTCTGCTGCTGACTCAAAAATCAATTCCCTGAGAAAGCAGAATTCTGGCTACAGATCTTTGGGGCAGCTGTAAACCATGTCACTACAGAAAATTCTKTCATCCATGAGCTTAAAAAGGAGAAATGCTTCTTATTTAGCAAATTGAAGAGTGGGGAGTGATTTATTACTCTCCTCTGATTTTCTTCCCCCTTTTCTGTTCTGACTTTAAGTTTAATGACCCATTCATGGGAAGRTGCCCCCAAACCCTCCAAGGGTATTTTTGTGCATCCCCTGCAAGGTTGTTGTACTGGGTGATAGGAATTGCACAGCACTGGAATAAATGTGCTTTAGATACGCATTTATTGCTAATATTCTAAATTCTGAGATTTAACTCTGAAGAGCAGGGCAGGAATGGCYCTTTGTGTGTCTCAAAGGGAACAATTTTAGCCCAAGCACTCTGGAGCCATGCCAGGAGCAGTAACTGTTGTTATTTTTGATTTTCTGGGTCATGCCCGGGTTTGTGTTTGGTTTGTGTGAGAACATCTGTGTGTTCCAGCTGTGGCTCCATCCCTGCRCATCTCCTGCCTTTGTTTGCTGGTTTTGGGGCTCCTGACAGAGTGCCCAGCTCTGCCCTGGCTCCCTCTGCCCAGCTCTGCCCTCGCTGCTCCTCTTGCTGCGCCTGGATTCTGGTGGATTTCATCACCGYGCAAAGCTTGGCCTTCCCATTGGAACCTCCTCCAAACTGTGACATCTACCAAGGACCTCTTGCAGTTGTTTTATCCTCAGATTTGCCTCAGCAGCAGACAATGGGATGGTTTTCCAGCAGTGCTCTGGAATTCCAATATGTTCAGATTGAGCAGTGTTGAAATTTGTGATCTTACTGTGCAAGGATCTGTCTTTGGGAGAATTTCAGAATATATATTTTTTATTTTTTTTTTTCAGAATATAATGTATTTTTTCAAAATATATAATGTATTTTTTCAGAATATATATATATAATTTTTTCAGAATATATATTTTTTCAGAATGTATGTATATTTTTTCAGAATATATTCTTTTCCAGAATATCTATATTTTTTCCAGAATATCTATATTTTTTCCAGAATAACTATTTATTTTTCAGAATAACTATTTATTTTTCTCAGAATATCTATTTATTTTTTCAGAATAGATGGTGTTTTTTTCAGAATACTTTTTTCAGGATATATTTTTTCTCAATATATACTTATTGCAGAATGCTGGTACTTACCATAATTACACAATCTTATGCTACATTTATACCTACTCCATTAATTCTTTTATTCCAAAATTATGAACTCCAGTTTTAGAAGTATATTTCAATAGTTACTTAGCTTTAAATACATCAACACTGATAGAAGTCCATAATAGAATTATCAATCAATAATTTATTCATATGTTGAATATGAATTTTATTAATATTTATTTATTAATAGTTTATTAATATGTTGAGTATGAATTTTATTGTTGTATAGAATAGGTGCACAGCTTATTAAAAATGTCATTTTTAATGAGCTTAATTAGCTTAGTGTCATTAAAAGCCTGTTTGAAACAGGTAACTAACCTTGTGTCCGTGTTTGGGTGTGAAGGAAGATAATGGGCTTTGCACTGTTGTCTTCTGTGTAAGGAAGAAGAATTTAAAATTTTAAAAAATAAGATTTTGGTTTATTTCATTTGTAAAGGACAGTTGCTGGTGTCAGTGGCAGCTCAGAGTGCTCAGCMGCAGTGGCTCAGCTCGCCCTGAGTGAGTCCCTGCAGATGTTTTGCCTTTAAAGGTCACTGGGACTTTGTGCCAGGCTGGCTCCTGCTCCCAGCACAGCTCCCRCTGCCCTGTGGGCTGACAGCAGCAAGGAAAGGAAATTCCCTGGATTTCTTGGGCACTTCCACATATCCCCACAGCCCCTTGGCCGGCTGGGAG
This sequence comes from Cardinalis cardinalis, assembly GCA_014549065.1. NCBI lineage: Eukaryota > Metazoa > Chordata > Aves > Passeriformes > Cardinalidae > Cardinalis > Cardinalis cardinalis. The sequence goes on along the minus strand of JACDOX010000280.1, from coordinate 60,242 downwards.
AGCGGGATTTAAATGGGAACAGGATTGAAATGGGAATTCTGTGTCAGAACAGAGGGAGGTGAGCAACCAGGACTGCTGAGGGGCTCAGGGCACAATCTCTGTGCTTCTAAGGGCTGGAGTTTGGCACAATTCAACATTAAATTGACCCATTAGATATTGATCCCTTTGATACTGACCCTTTAGATATTGATCCCTTTGATACTGACCCCTTTTTGATTGACCCCTTTTTGATTGACCCCTTTGATTGACCCATTGGATTGATCCCTTTGATTGACCCAAGATAAAATGTATCCATCTATTTWTATATATATATATATACACAGATATAWAAATATAAATAKATACATCTATAGATGTAAATATATAKATATTTATCCATATATATAAAATTTATMCATTTATATATATCCATATATATCCCCAGGTGGATATAAGGGTAGAGCAGAGGCAACCTGGCAAACCCATGTGACAACTGCAGTATCATATTGTAATATAATCTTGAATAAAATCAAATAAAAATTGTCATAGACACTTGAATATTGTCTGCCTGCASTCTGATGTGTTCCCACTTCTTTGTGGCCACCTGCCCAGGTTTGCATGCCTGTGTCTGTCTGAGCATCTGGCAGCTCTATCCTAAWTTTATTTTTCTTTTTCCTTCTCAGAAATAGGGCCCAGTGGCACTCYGAGCTGTTCCTGTGTCCCCAGTGCAATCCCATTAATGCCACTTTCTGCTCTGTCATGCTCAGATATTAATTAGGAATGGGAGGAAGGCTGACAACAGAAGAATGTGGATTTTTACCACTGCTTGTGGCTTTCCCTCCTGCCCAGCGCCGCTCTGTTCCAAGCCCTGCCCTTGTGCCCCCCTCACAATTTCAGTTCTTGGTTACAGCAGGTCCTGCTGGCACTCCAGGAATTCCCATTAACATGTGTAAAGTACTAAAGGAGGAGTTTTGTGGAAGAACTTTTATTTATTTCTCACATTGGATTCGGTCCTGGGTTTGGCTGGACAGAGTTTTTTCCTTCTGACATGACAGATTGCAAATATATTTTTACAAACTTCTTGTTTCCCTTTGCTCTTTGGATTCCTGTTCTTCATGAGGTTGGAAAGGGATCATRATTTTCCTTTTTAACTGGCTGAAATTGCATGTTCATTGAACTAAAGGGAAAATATTTATGCAAATGATGCTAACCTGTGACTTCTTTTGATTGGTAAAGCACAGAGAAGATAAACAATTTCTCTGGTAGCTGTAGAGTAACTGATGTTTCCTTTGAGAAACAGAAGCTGTAAATGAGGATTTTTCTTTTAAAGGTCTCTTTCAATTTACTCTCTGTGTCCTCTGAGGTCTTATTTTTTATTTTCTTTCTACCTGCCATTATCAAGTCCCTGTTGGGTTGGAGGCTGCAAACGAGTGTGCAACTTATTGCTGGAATTAAATTCCATGGGCCAGATGTGTAATTAATGTTCCATTAATTAATGGCATCCTTGATTTTGTATGGCTGTAGGGAAACCCACACCATGTCACTTGTGAAGTAACTGAGATTATTTTGATTAATTGTTATTAGTGTAATGAAACATTTAATGTATTTAATGCTTTTAAGCAATAGTTCATTTATATTTTTAATGAGAATTTCWTTTGCATTTTGTTGAAATAGCTAGAAAAAATTGGAAGGTACTTTTGTTTCAGTTAGAGGTTGGTGTTGTCAGCTTTAACTGAAATGTATCTCTGCAATTTGAGAGTTGCTCTTCCAAAGGTGGAAGATTCTAATACTAAGGTGGAAAAACAAAGGTGCAAAATTCACTCACTAAGTGAGTAAAAGAAGAGGTGAGAAATGGTGAAAATGGGGCTGCAGGAAGGACAAGGCTGTCCTGTGCTCCAACATTTTCAGCACAATTTCTTTGCCATGRTTTGAGTCATTGTTTTAGCCCATAATTCAAAAGAGTTTAAATATATAAATATTTTATAAGGTTTAATATCCAGGTGCTTCTGAAGTAAATGTATGAGAAGGAAATTGGGAATTCTGTAGGGAATTAAACTGAAGGTTGGGGAGAAAGGAATTGACAACTTAAAAGTTCCTTTAAGAGCTGCAACAGCATTTCTTGGAGTCTGCTACAATCATACTTTAGCCCATAAATAAAAAAAGCCATAATAAACATCATTTCTTGAAGTCTGCTAAATCATATTTTAGCCCCTAATCCTTTTTCAGCCTGAGTTTGGGTTTGTCACTGTTCTGGGAAGGAGCTGTTGAATCTGTCGTGATTTAAATCAGTGACAACAGTTTGTGCTGTGCAGTGTTGGGGTAAAATAATAAATTGAGGGATGAAATAACAGCTGGCAAATGCTGCTGGCATCAWTACATCCCCTCCCAGCTTGTTCTCAGTGTCAGGCTGTGTATTATCAATTTGCCTTGGAAACCAATTCAGGGAACAGCTTTGGGAAGTTCTCCTGGCCCAGCAGCACCAGTTAGTGAATTCACTGCTATGGTTAACAATATAAAGCATTAATATGGTTAATTCAATGGTTCATAACGTAAAGAATTTTTATTGATCCCAATCTTCAGAGCTCCTACTGCAGTTCAGCCAGATCAGACCAAGATTCATCTTTCYAACTGGGGTATTAGAGGAGACCTGTGAGTGTGTGAGGATGAGAATTGGATGTTTCTGTTGGCAGCTGGGTGTGCTGGCTGTCACCCGCTGGCAGCCTGCCCTGGSAGCTGTTTGCCTGCAGTCACTGCTGGGCTGAGCCGGCCTGAACCGCAGTGCTCRGCTCTGGCACCCACAGGCGCAGGGCTTGCTTGCAACCTTTCTGATGCAACACGCAAAATGACTTGTGTCCCTATTTTATAGTATTTAAAAATATTATTCTAAATATGATATTATAGTGTATATATATAGTATGTCTATTAATATATTTAATATACTTAATATAGTCGTATATTAATATATTA
>JACDOX010000280.1:31752-44055 GCA_014549065.1 Cardinalis cardinalis | reverse complement strand
CTTCGGCAGCTGCTGAAGAGCCAGAGCCCGGAATGTTTAACCACTAATAGCCCTCAAAAAATCCGATCTGGYGGTGCCCTGATGGAACTGTAGCAATGTGTGCGATGCCTGTTTATATGGAGAGAGAGAAACCTTTTAAAACTATTTATATATAAACTATATACGCGGCGCAATGGCCATTGCCTCACGCCTTTTACTTAGTCTCTCTCATTCCTGTGATTCCATGTATCATTCCTGCCATGCCAGGCCGCGATTCCATGGCTGCTGTTGCTGTAGCACCGCATTGCTGCTCGCTGTGAGGCGCTGAGGCCGTGCCGGGGAGCGCACAGAGGCAGAATTAGTTTCGAACAGCAGCCTCAGCACCCGCCCGTGCCCGGAGGAGGCCCCTCAGCGCCGCTTCCTCCCCTCGCAGCCGCCTCCTCCTCCTCCTGCCGCCGCTGTTTCCTGTGCGAGCGGCTCTGACGCGGCCGTGCCCTCCCTCCCTCCTTCCCCCGTCCCCTCCTTCCCCCGCTCCCCGCCGGGCCCTGCGGAGCACAAAGCACCCGCGGCCGGCCGGCAGCGCCTGCGCGGGGCGGGCCGGGCTCTGAGGGCAGCGGGCTCGGAGCGGGGCCCGGCGGGCAGTGCCGGCCACTGCCGCTGTCAGCGCCGGCGCTCGCAGCAGGCTGCGCCCTCCTCCCTGCCTGCCCTGCCCCGCCGCCTTCGCTTCGCTTTTACGCTCTTATTTTTAATTATTATTGTTATTTTTTAAAAAAAACTTAGAAGAAGCCCCCGCACGGCTCCCTCCCCCCGGCCCGCAGCGCGTTCCCGTCGCGTTCCCCGGGCTGTCGGAGCCCGCTCCCCCTTCCCGACCCGCTCCAGGCTGGGCCTCTGCTGGGCTTTGGAAGCCGGGAGCGCCTCGGCACCGTCTGCCTCCCCCTCCCGGAGCCGCTCGTCTCCGCCAGCCCGATAAATGCTGTTTATGAGGATGGACCTGTTGAACTACCAGTACTTGGACAAGATGAACAACAATATCGGCATCCTGTGCTACGAAGGTAACAGCGCCTGGCCACGGGAAATCAATGGTGCCTTCGCGGGGGGGGGGGACGGATCCCTCGATCCCTCGCATGGGGAGGGATGGATCCCTTCCAGGGATGGATCCCTTCCAGGGATGGATCCTTGTCCGAGCTGTGCTCGCTGTTGTTTGTCAGCGGGGATGTTTTTGGAGATCGCCGGTGCGGGACGCCCCGCGGGCTGTTGTCAGAGCTTTGTTACAGGGCAGGGATTTCTTTCGTTCTTTGTAATTTTTTTTTTCTGTTCTTTTCTTAATTTTATTTTTTTTCCCCACAATCCGCGTTTTCAGCGCCAACTTTCCTTTCCCTCTCCCTGCTGGCACTAAAGGCGGAGGTTTGTCCGTCTGGGGTTTGTCCGTCCGTCCCGGCGCCGCGGGGCTGGGCCGCGGCCGGACACGCGTGGGCCCGGCCGGGGCCGAGTGTCCGCCGTGTCCCCGCGGGGCCGTGGCCATTGCCCGGCGTGTCCCCGAGTGTCCGCCGTGTCCCCGCCGTGTCCCCGCGGGGCCGTGGCCATTGCCGGCGTGTCCCCGAGTGTCCGGCGTGTCCCCCGTGGCCATAGCCCCGGGCCCGTTGTGTCCGGCGGGGCTGGGGCTCGCTGCCCTCCCCCTGCCCGCCCTCGGAGCCGCGCTGGGACGGAGCCTGAGGTAACCGGGCAGAATCGCTTCGTTCATTGCGCGGGGTTCTCTCTACGTGCGGCTGCGAGAAGCGGTTATGGCTTGGCTGTGCCTGCACAGAAAGGCACCGCTGAGCTAATTCGGCTTGGCAGCGGGGCTGGTTTTGCTGTAGCCACACACCAGCGCCGCGAAAAGCTTTTTTTTTTTTTTTTTTTTTCTCTGATTCAGCAGGAACGCTTTCCATGTTCGTTCAGAAAATAAACTTGCTGGAGTTGTCAGGAAAGAAACAATGAGGAGCGTACACAGGCCAGGGAGATATCTGTTCGCAGCGCTCAGAAAAGGGCCAGGCCAGAACGCAGGCAGCTGAATCTCAGCTGAATCTCACTTTGGAAATTACAGTCCCTTCTATCCCTAAACCAGCATGGCCACATTTCTTCCCTTCAGGAAGTGGAGGGGCTCCCTGTTGTATTTTTAATGTCTTTGTTTCTCCTTTTTCCCTGCTTTTTCTTTCCTGCACAAATATGTAATTATTCATTTGGATTAAGCTCTTTTACAAAAGATTGAGCTGAAAAATACAGAACTGGGGTTCCATGAAGTTGAATTCCCAACTTCTTTCTTATGCCATGCTTTCTTTGTTAGAGCAAGAAAACTCGTTTAAAAGAAAAAAAAAAACAAAAACCAAAAAACTTTCCAGATCCTTTAACTTTTTAATTTCAGGATCCTTTAACTTTTTCATTTCAGGATCCTTTAGCTTGTTCACTGCTCTCTGCAGTAATTAGTGTTTTCTTTGGTATTGGTAACTTCTGATGAAGACCATGAAATTTTATGCAAAGCTTTATTTACATAATACATCTTTCTGAGCGTTCTGTTCACTAAGCATTGTTGCTCTGTAGTTTTGGCTCATTAGTTCAATTCATTGTAATTATGCCTAATATTTATGGAATATTCTTTCCAGTCCCTTTTTTATTCCCCACCCTCTTCTCCAGTAATTGTTATTTAACCAGATCTTAGCTTTAATAGTTCAAAAGCAAAAGAACAGCTTAAGGAATACACTCCACTGGAGCAGTTTTTGTTTAGGTTAAACATCTGTTGCTATTTTCCTTATTCTGGAAGTTAACATTTTTAACACTAAAATAAACACACACAAAATGAAGAGAAGAGAAGCAAAACTTCAGTGGTGTTTATAGTGAGGTGTTTATATCCCAACGGTTTAAAAAGTGTAAACACTGGCAACATCTGCTCTGAACTCAAAGGGTGTTTTAGAGATGCCTACAGATCTTCCTGGCCTCTGCCAYAGTATTTATTTTAGAAGTGAGTTGTGTCAGCAGTGATGGATCTTGTCTTTCCAGGGACGCTGTTGCAGTAGGAACTACACTGACAACAAAACGCCCTCTCAAACTCAGTTAATTAGGATTTACTGAAGGCCACACTTGAGCTACTTATAAACTGATGCCTTCCTGAGAAGTACTTCTGAAGATGCAGGATAAGATAAAAATAGGTTTGAAATTTCAGAGGGAAGAGTGATGGGCCTGTAGGCCACAGGAAATAGATGGGTTCCTTGTTCCTGTAGCGTCTCTCTGGAAACATTTGGTTTTTGAGATGATTTCTGTGCTGGTGAGCTATGCCAGCGTGTTTGATGAARTTTACTGGTGATTTTACTCTTCTGGCACTTGAACTGTTGGATTTGCAACAGCCTGTGCATCAGAGATGTGTTGATACCTAAGAAATAGGAAAAGTTCCTCCAGTGTGTGTGCATCTGGCAGCCCTTCAGTTCAACATGGAGCMCAGGAGTGTGATTTGCATCCCGAGAGGAGTCCTGCTTTTTCTTGCCCAGCAAGAGTCCCAGATAGCAATTTGTTATCTGTGAGCTGCAGGCTGCTGAGCTAATGCCAGCCCTGGAGAGGGGCAGGAACCTCCCAAGAGCCTCAGCTGTGCCTTCACCTCACTCTGCTCCTAAATTGTGCCATYCGTGGTCACACTCCAGCCACGGAGCTCCCAGCGTGGAAATATTGTGCTGCTAAGTTCATTCAACATCTCTGATTTTGGAAACTGGTGCTGTTGTGTTCATTAATCACATCTCTGATTTTGGCCTCCTCTCTGGGGGAAGAGAAGAACTGGAGCTAACATAGATGGGATCTGCCTTGTGGGCAGCAAAGTGTCCTTCTGCTGGGGCTGGGAGTGGGAGAGCTGGGTGTTCTCCCATTAGCTGTCCAAAAGTGAGGCTGTGCTGCAGGTTTAGCTCTGCAGCTGAAACCTCACCTGAGGCTGGCTGTTTTCTCAAACATGGGGTGATTTCTTTTAGTGTTTGTTGTGAGCTTGGTGAGCCACAGGCACAGGTTCTCCAGAGAGGCTGTGGAGCCTCCACCTTTGGAGGTACTCAAATCCCACCTGAGCATCCCACTCTGCCTGAGGCTGGTTTGGAGCAGGAGGTTTCTAAATGACCTCCAAAGGTGCCTTTGTAGCCTCTTGGAAATTTCTGCACACTCATGCAATTAAAACAGCCACAGCCAGGAAAAGAATTATAACCAGAAATGAGGGGAGTTCTAGAAAAGGGGTCCATAACTCTGAAGCACAGGATAAAGCCATTTCCTTTCCTCAAGGCTGTTTGTTTTACACTGATTATWTGTGTCCTTTGGAGGGTTTTCTTAATCTCATTACTACCTTTGAGCCCCCATGATGCCTCATGGTAATCTCAAATCCAACTGATGCTTTTGGAGGAAAATCTGAATGTTAATGAGTTGGGGTTTTTTAAACAAGTTGCATAAAAAAGGCATTTGAAAGAAAATTTTTAAATCATTCAAATGAGGATGCTTGGTCCTCACCAGAGGAAAAGGACAGTTATATTACTGATGATCAACCATTTCAAGCAATTTATTGTAACACTTTTGGTGCAATAGGAAAGAAAAGAAGWAATAATTTGGGAATTGTTGCCTTGGCATCTGGACATGAATACATCTGATATTCTTCTCCTCAGCATTTGCTGCCAGTGATCAACAATGGCCAGTTTAATGAGAGGTGCTTGCAGATCATTGTTGGTTCCTAATGAGCTCAGGGCCTGGGGAAGCTCCCGGGAGCCCTGGCTGAGGTGCAGCAGCACTCGGAGGCAGGCTGGCATTCCCTATCCAGTGACAGCCACTTGATCCGGCCAGGTATTCAGGGCTGCAACATCTGCATCTCGTTCTGTGCTGGAAACTCACTTAACTCCAGCTCACTGTTCCTTCAGAGCCCGGTGCTGAGGTAAKGGAGTGCTCAGAGTTAAACAAAGCAGAGCACAGGTGATGCTGCTCTTTGACTCCGGGGCTGTCCAGCCAGTTCTGGCTCCTGCTTTCCCACGGAATATGCATGAGGAGGAGCAGTCTCCAGGCAGATCCCTTTCCTTCTGTTGTTTATCACAGATGGTGCTGGGTTGGAAGGCAGATTTCTGCCTTCCTTCCTCTCTCTCTCCCAGTTTCAGATGCTCTGGGTTATTGCTGCATTCTCAGGGCTGGAACTGCTGTGCTGGGAAAGGTATAAAGAAATGCAATAAGATGCTAAGAAATCCCCCAGGCATGTTACTTGGAGCACTCARAATAGTTATGCAGAGTTCTCTGGATAGTCCAGAAGACTGGGATTTTTTTTTTAATGAAGAAAATTGGATCCAGATTTCTAGCAAAACACCCCTTTTTGGTTGCAGGACAGCTTTCATTAGTTAGTGGCATATTACATAATTATTTCACTGACTTCCTGTAAGGCTGGAGCATTCCTTGGCTTGCAGAGCTGGGTGTCCTCTCAGGGCACTGCAAAGCATCCTGAAAATGTCTGTGYCTTCCCCAAAAGGCCACTTCAGATGTTTGCTGTCAGAGGCACTGATCCTGCTAACTTCATTTGCTTTTTAATGAAATGCAACATGTTTTCTTAAGTCATAAAAAAGAATTTCCATCAGCTCTCTCTGCTGACCTTGCATTTTTCTCTTTCTCTGCCATCAGTTTCTCCTATTAGCTGCAAAGTTTGGGTTAGTTTCTAAAGATGTAAAATGACTTAAGCACTATTCTGCTAAGAATTGGATAAGAATCTCCTTCATGGCAAATTAGGTGTTCTTATTTGTAACACAGTGTAAAATTTCTGTTCAAAGCCATGTAAATTAAGATGCACCCACAGAAGGTTCCCCATTTATAGAACATTCTATAGGTTTTGCATTTTCAATCTCTTTCATCTTCAAGAAAAAAAMCAAAAAGCCCCAGCTTCACAGTTGGGCTTTTCTTGCTCATTTCCTGCTAGCATGAAGTTGGGAATATCCTCTTCAGGACTGACATCAAAATTCAGTTTATTTTCCTCCTTCATCAAAGGCAGGATAGATTTAGGTCATACTTKAACTTTTTTTTTTCTCCCCTGGAGTTCTGTTGTTCTCACCCTGGATGCTAGTTCAGCATTTGTACTGAGAACTCAAACAAGGAAATTAAAAACCCAAATATAATCGAGTGTTATCCCACAGCTTTCTGTAGATAAGATAGGCAGCATATTTTTTTTCCTGAGATAAAAGGTAGTGAGGTTTGTAGCAGTAAGTTGAAGTCTGTGTTAATGAGCAATTTGCTTAAAGGCTGTAACTTGTTACTCACAAGTCAAATTTGTTACAGTGCCAGCTCTCTTTGGATATAAATCCAGGGATTTTAGGAGACATTGAAAAAGCTTAAATTGCTCCAGAGTTTGAACAATGCACTGCATTGTATGGAGAGCTGTTAGAGAAAAAATAAAGCTTAAACAACAGTCTTCATTGTGTGGCATCTAAAATTATGAATGAAAAAGTTCATCCATATGTATTGGCTTTGCCTTTTTTAAATATCTGCTTTGCATGAAAATAGTCGTCTATTAATTTCTTCTTGAGCTTTAATACAGATGGGCCTTTATATTTGATTTTGGCTGAATAGACTGCAGAGTTTGAACATGCTGCATGCAGCCACAGTGCCAAGCAATTTAGCCAAGTTGTTTACACTAACAATAATCCAGCAGGACAGAGCCTATAATTTCTCCCTGATAATAGTGTGAGGTAGTGGTGAACACAAGTTCCTGGAGAAGTGTTTACAAGAATGGCTTTATGTTTCCTCAGCCTCAGAGAACCGGGAGGGCTTTGGGCTTGAATTCCTTCTTTAAAGGCAGCCAGTTTTTCCTGCAGCCTGCATCATCCCCCTGCAAACTGCTCTCCAGATCAGCACGGATAGCTGCACACACGGGGCACTGTTTGTCCTGCCTTTGGGGATGGCTGTGGCAAGAGGCTGAGGGGCAGGGACAGACAGCAGCAGTGCCAGCAGCCTCCCTCTGCATTGCCACATTGCCCCTGCTGCTTCATCTCCCAGCTCGTTCACACGTTCTCATTCTCAGCCTTCCCTGCAGTGGGTGAGTGGGGCTCAGGGAGCACTGGTGTGTGTCCTGGGAGGGCTGGGGGCACATGGATCCTCCAGGCAGTTGAGCTCTTCATTAGGGTTATCTCTGCCCACTTGTGAACCTCATGTCACAGATGGATGGAGCTGGAAGAGGTTTGCTCTTAATAGCAGGAGTAGCTGGCACTGACTGYAGGGTAGGGTGAGCTTGGGGACTTGACAGAATCACAGAATGTCCTGAGCTGGAAGGGACACACRGGGACCAGGGGTCCAGCTCCTGGCCCTGCACAGATCCCAACAATCCCACCCTGGGCATCTCTGGGAGCTCCTGGAGTTCTGGGGGCTGTGCCCATTCCCTGGGGAGCCTGAGCAGTGCCCAGCACCCTCTGGGGTAGAACCTTTCCCTGAGATCCACCCTAACCCTCCCCTGATGCAACTTGAAGCCATTCTCTTAGAAAAGGTCATTTTTGTTAAGAAATATCTCAGTACAGCTTCTTGTGCAACCTTGGGGGAGCTGAAGTACCCAGCACCACCACAGCATTGGTTCCAGCCAAAGGAAAGGTCACCCAGAAACGTGGGTGAGGTGATGGGACTCCATCAGAGATCCTGTTTAATAGGAATGGCAGTCCTTAAAGTCACCCAGAAACATGGTTGAGGTGATGGGACTCCATCAGAGGTCCTGTTTTAATAGGAATGGCAGTCCTTAAAGTCACCCAAAAACCTGGGTGAGGTGATGGGACTCCATCAGAGATCTTCAGATTCCTGTTTTAATAGGAATTGCAATTCTTAAATCTCAGGGTGATATGGGTGGTGGGGACAAAAGTGTGACACTGAGGTTGGAATCATTCCTTATCTCAGTTTCACAGCACTGGTTGGAATCAGATTATTTTTAAAAAGGAGTTTAGAGTGTTTCCTTGCCTAAATTTCATGGCACTGTTTGGTAACGGATTGTTTCAAGTAACACTTTTTTTCCCTTTTCTTTTAAACTTGGTTGTTGCTAGTGTTGAAAGCAAGAACTTGGTAAACATAGTAGCACTTGGTGCAGTCCAGCTTTCCCCCCCAAAATGTTGTGTGATACTTTGTGCCTCGTTTTGGCTTTGGAGAAAAACCTCATCCACAGTGGTGTTGGAGAGAATGGATAGAAGCAGATGATATTTGGGATAAAGGGGAATGTTACAGCCTTGGTGGCACACAGGGAGGAAGGGAAGTTGCCTTCAGCAGGCTGCTGTCAGCTGAGTTCCCTCACAGAACCTGTGGCTCCTGTCCTCTCCTAATTCCCCTCGTTACAAGAGTCTGGGATTATTTAAAGCCATGTTCCTTTTCACTCCTCATCACTCTGGAGTGTTCCCTGTCAGCTGTGAGAACCAGGCATTGTAGTGTATAACTTTCCTCCTATTCTTCCAAATGTTGCTAGCAGGTTCCAGGAAATATATTTGCTCTCCCAGGGAAAGTTTGGAACCAGTTGTGTTTAAAAAGCAGTAGATTTTCCTGGAAACCCATTTGACAGGGCAGGCATGGAAACCTCTCAGCACTGCACTTTCCTGCTTTGTGAAGTTTAATATTTAATTCTCAGCATGCAGAAATAGGTTTTTTTTTTGCATTTAAATATGGGTTGTAGTTAAATGTGAGAGATTTAGTCAATTTTTTTTCCCAGGGTAGAAATGGCATTGTTGTATAGGAATATAAACCAATTAGGAACATTTATTTTGTTTTATTTAACTCTAAATCTCAGATCAGCAGATTGGCAATACCCTTTGTAGCTACAGCCTACCAAGTGTCCAGCCCAGCCATCTTTTGCATGAGAAGAGTGAAACCCAAAGCTGCCAAATGGATCTTTTTGAGTAGCTGTTGTTCTTTTGGGAATGAGTGGGGATTTATTTCTTTTGCAAATGATATCAACACACTGTGCTTGCACTTTAGAGATGATATTGAGACTTTTAATTTTGTTATTTAATTGCTACTGTTTAGTAGGTCTCGCTTCTGAAAGTAAATTTAGATATTTGTGACAGTAGCAGGTTTGGACAATTTCAGAGCAGAACCTTTCAGTAAAATGTGATTTCTTGGCTCCTGATTACAACACTGGAGTTGTTTTCTGTGATGCTCTGCTGATTGTAATTAAATATCCCTGTGAAGAAAATTAAATTGTCCAAGCAAAGGGAAACTATTTCTGTGAATCTAAATGATCTGGGAACATCAGTAAATGCCAAGTAAAATAGGACTATGCAGTTGTTCTGTTTATATTCTTTGGAAAGCAACATCTTCTAAAGCAGCTCGACAAAAACTGCTCTTAGCATAGAGAAAAGCAGCTGACACAAGCGTGGCACCTCCTCTGTGGTGCTTTTCTGCAGAACACATGAAATGAGGGAAGTGCTGCATGATTCACGAAAGGCAAGTCTGAACTCGGCCAGTTCCTTGGATTTAGTATAAATATTTATGGCATTGAAGGGGATTTTTTTTTTTATTTAATATTCTTCCTCATGCTCTGGATCCTTTTTAGCTGTGCTCCTGAGCCATGTGGTGAGCAGTGGTGCTTGTGTGACCCCCCCAGGCTGSAGTTTTCCTGCTGTGCCATCGCAGCGCTCGGTGCTTGCCGTGGGTTGAGGCTCCTGGGGCCAGCTGGGGCAGTGCTGACGTGCACACTTTTCCTGCTGAACACTCCAAACCCTGAGGTGAACACTCTGCTCTTGTCCTGCTGCAGGCATCACACTGAGCCATTTACCAATSGTAGCAAAAATAGGAATTCCACCATTAGCAGGGATGTTTACAGAGCCTTGGCTGGGTTCTCTATCTTCAAAAATGCTTCTCTCACTGATGTTACATAATCCACGTATTTAACTCAGCTTGTCACAAAAAAAAAGTTTTGAAAAATTATCTTCTTTCTTAAAACTCTTAAAAATCCAAATATCTAAGACTGTGACTGCTTTGAGGTACATTTTCTTTGCCTTAGCAGCTAATCTGTGGGTGTTCTGAGTTGTTCTTTGCAGTACAGTAAATTGAACACTACCCTGTTTGAGTTCAAGTGTTTCTCAGCTGGTGTGTTTAGCAACAAGTATGACAGCAAACATTTTAATGCWCACACTTGCATATACTTTTAATCCYCTCTGCAGAATCCTTGCTCTCACAGAAGGCCAGTTAATGCAMCTTTTAGCCAGCCCTGTGGAATAAACAATGCCTGTTATCCTTATTTGCAGTGGGGAATAAAGAGCTGTAACTGGTTGAACTCACAGAAGGCTGGGATAAAGCTGACAGCAGCATTCCAAGTGCCTCCATTGGAATATTTTACCACAGCTGCTAAACCTTACTGTGACCTCTTAGTAAAGAAAATTGCTTTTACCTGTTTGAGATGTTCAAATAAAATATGTCATTAGTCAGCTAAGCAGGTAAGAGCAATGATTCTTGGACTGATGCTGTATGGACTTGGTCCTTACTTTGTGCTCAGCAGTCATGGAGGGGGAACAGAAGCTTTTGGACCCAAATCTTGGCACTTTGGTCCCTCTGTAGTGGACCCCACCCMAACTGAGGTGATGGAATCTCCTTCTGTGGATGTAGTTGAGTCTTTTTAGGTGAGAAAAGGAATGAGGCCCTGCAGACAATGCTGGGAAGAATCTRAAGTTCCCCAGTCTGAGCCACAGGACCTCCCCAGGTCGGTTCCTTGAGATCAGAGCCCGTTGAGTTGGATAAAAGGAATGTGCCCACAGATGTTAATTTTTATATTCTCTTTGCAGGATGAGTTGGGATCAGAGACTTAATGAAATAGCAGTCCAGCTGTGCTCCTGCAGTGCAAGCCAGGCTGAGCCCATTTATGACCTGAAGCAGGGCTTCCCAACCTTTTAATTAACCATGCAGTGTCTCACAGCCCCCAGCACTGCTCTTTGGTTCCATTAAAAACTTCACAGACTGCTTAATTATGGGGTGGAACATCTTAAATGTTGATAAGGGGGTAGAGAGCTGCAGAAATATTTTTCAAGTGAGATGGGGAAGGTTTTAACAGATGATTCACTGGGGAATTACATCCCAGTAATGCAGTGAGAGGTTTGATTTCTCTGTGGGAATAGTGTGATGTGAGTGTGGGTCACAAACACRCAGCTGATGTGGTTTTGTTACCTTTGTTTTACCAACCCATCTGCACTTCGTGTCTTTTCTGGGTTCTTTGAGGATTGAGTTGCTTCTGCAGCTCTGAAATAAATAGAGAAGGAGCCTGGAGTTGTTGTCAAAAAGGAGATTCAGCTAAGGACTAGTAGGTGTAGGGCAGGAAGACACAGCCCCAGTTGAAGGCAGAGTGTAACTTTGGTGCTGCTCACCCCTTCCAACCCCATGACTGTCAAGATAACTTCAAAAATAAGAACCTCTGCTTGTTCTTGTTTTTCCAAGAGTTCTGGAAAACCTGTCCTCAGTGCCCAGAAAACTGTGAGAAAGGCTGCCCAGGCAGCATGGAATTTCTTGGTAGCAAGCACAGTCCCTCCCTCTATCTGCCCTGCCTTCTCTTCTCCTTGGAGAGAACATTGGTTTGGAGTGACCCTGCAGCTTGGCCCCACAAAGCACCCCCTGCTTGTGAAATAAACAGCCAGGGCTGCCCAGAGCTGCCATCCCTCCCTCCCCTGGCTGCCTCTGACCCCTGGGACAGCCTCCAGCCATCCCAGCCCTGCTGCTGCCTGGCTGGGAGTGCTTCAATTCACATCCAGCACCGTCAGTCCTTCTGGGCAGGAATTCATTCTGGGCCACCAGCTCTTTCACAGCTAAACCCTGTAGTGGAGCAACAGTCTGAAAGCTTTGGTGCTCTCTGGTTAGCTAATTTTATTTCTGTACATCTCTTGATGGCCATTTTCTTTTTCCTCAGTAAAATCAATGTAGTTGTGTGACATGAACCCAAGATTAAAAACTGCTCTGTCAGAGGCACAGATTTACTTTTATCTTTTTCCTTAGTGGTGCTGTGGACCTGTTTGTTTTGGAAGCCAGTCCTGTCAGGAACAATGGTGATATTTTAGCTTTTATGTGTTTCTTTATACCAGAGAAAATTAGAAAATGGAGGAATTAGATGGAATCCTTTCCTCTGAGTCTCATGAGCTGCACTTTTCTAGAAGTTCCTGGATGATAAAACACTGCATGAGAGCAGCACCTGAGGGAGTGTTGAGCTATACCTCAGAATAACACAGATCAGGGGCCTGAAGGTCCTGGATTATGCACCATGCAGGGCTTGTGCTGAGCTGAGTTTGCTTTCTTTGCCTGTCTGGGGCAGTGGCTGGGCCCTGTGTGAGCCCTGCCCAGGAGGAAGGGCCAGGCTGGCAC
>JACDOX010000280.1:0-26698 GCA_014549065.1 Cardinalis cardinalis | reverse complement strand
TATTTTATAGTATCTTTTTCACATCTGTGTTGCTTTTGTGAAGATCTTGGCTTTTCAGCATATGCCATGAAAGTAAATGATGATCTTGAATCAATAGAAAAAGCTGCCCTTGAAGGTCTTCATGTACTACTCTTTCCTGGGAATTTGGCTTTAGGAACACGAGGCAACTCCTCTCACGAATGAGAGTTTGTCTGCAGGTATTGGAAAAGGTAATTAAAGGTGTGATGCCTGTTAATTAAAGTCTGTTTAATGCTCTTRCCCATGATTTTTTTTAATTAATAGAGTGGCCTGAGGTCACAGTAATTCAATCCAAGACCTTAAAGGTAAGGACCTTAATGACAAACACCACAACTAAAGAATTTTAAAGGATTTTTTTTTTCCTAAAAGTTAAATAAACTTGTTGGGAATTCACTCTTGTGGATAAATCCATCTGTCAGACACAGAACAAAAAAATGGGCGATGTGGAGGGAGAGAATGTAAGAAGATAATGATAGTGCAGAAGGCAGTCTCACACCTGAGGAGTTGCAGCTGTACAAATCACCAAAGATTAGGAACARGCCTGCCCTTAGTAGGCCACAGCTGGGTCCAATAAGAAGATGAGGGCTACAAAGAGTGGGTTAGGGAGTTGTGCTGTGGAGGGAATTAAAGTTTGTTGTTTGTGCTGTGAAGAGCTGCCTATGAGAAATCACCAAGAAGGTATGGGAACTTTTGTAATAAGATGACAACAGGGTGAGGGCAGTGCTGGGATTTTCTTTTGAGGAGTTTTATTCTAACCTAAGGTTGGAATAGGTGCAGCCTGAGGTCTGCAGCATGTCAGTGTTACTGGCAGGACAAAGGCATGTGAGGGTTTCTGGGCTGTAATTAATGCTCACACTTTGTGCTTKACCAGCAGAGAGGAAGTTGGGAGGGGGGATAGGATATGGCAGCCCTGTCCCTGCAGCCCATACCGAGTCACAGGAAGGAAGCTTGCTGCCAGAGCTGTGTATATTTTTTTTTTCCCACTCTTTGGTGACTCCTGGAGCTCTCAGACCCATCTCAGACCCCTCTGGTGTCTCTCTGTCAAGGCACACTTGTTAAAACACGACTTTTGCTGTTGAGGACGTTCCGCTGGGGCCGCGGCTCCCGCTGGCCAGAGAAAGGCAAACAGAGCTGGACATCCTCTGTTTACACAGAGCTGTCCCAGGGCTGTGAGGCTGGGAAGAGCCCTGCTGGCCTGGCAGACATTGTGCTGAGTGGCAGCACTTCCAGGCAGGCTCCTAAGTGGTTAAAATAAAGCACATTCCTGCTGACTGCATGGGCTGGTGTCAAGCGAGAGCAGAGCTGCTCTATAGGCAGACACTACGTCACGGTGTTATCTTTGTTTAGCTTGTCTGTGCTTTATCATGTTGCCCAACAGTTTTAATAAAAAAAGAGAAGGAGGAGGAGAAGGGAAAGAAAAAAAAAAGACTAGTATGAATAGTTGTAAGTAGAAGTATCTGAAAGCAGCAGATCTGGAGTGCCTTCCACCAGCTGCTGGCTGAAACAAAGAGGAGCATTATGAGAGGCACAATAAATGTGTTTGCTATCTCTGCTCTCAGTTGCAGGGCAGACACAAGCCGTCACAGTAATGAATTTTGAAGCCTGGAGTTTGGACTTGGGGAATTTATAAAACACAGTTGTTTTATCAGAGTGTTGCCTTGCCAGCTGTGTGATGGGAGTCTGGTTTCCATGGAGTGTGGTCAGCTGGGGGAGACAAATCTAGTCCCTAAAACAGCATTTGGGGCCATAGTCTCCTCTGTGGTTTCTCTCTCTCTGCTTTAAATTCRCATTTGGTAAGGAAGAAAGTAGTGGGGGAGGAATGTTATTTAAATGAAGAGCAGTTTTAGCCCTAATCATATGTGCAGGCCCCATGAGAACTCGGGGTGCTGGGCAAAACCAGTATAGGAATTTGCATTTTATCCCTCTAAACAATGTAAAGAGGGGGTTTTTTTGCCTTGATTTTCTCTGGACTCTTTTTGGCATTGTTCTCCTGCCTGGTGTGGGCAGGAAGGGCTGTACAAACTGAACTGTCCTGTTTGTCCTCTAAGAGACTCTCACTGCTCCGCCCTATTCAAAGTTTGGTTAATTTGATTAATTTTGGCCCAGTGGTGCTGGTCAGATCCTGGGATGTTTAGCTGAAGTTCCCTGCATAACCAGAAAAATGCATTTTTAAATTGGATAGGCTTTCTTTAGAAGCCCTTCCTTTCTTTGCTAAGCTTCTTTAAAATAGGTTTCTTCTAGCATACAATAGCATTTTTACCAGATTTTATGCTCAGTCTGAATGTTAATATATAAATGCTGTTCTTACCATACATAGAAGAAATGAGTTTTTTTTTTTTAATTTTGAAATAAAAAGGTCCCAGTTTTGGTAATTGTATAGTAGCAATGTCCTGTTTGGGGAAAAAGAACAAGTTTCTGATTTACTGGAYTGAAGAATGCCTAGAGATTTTTGGTGTTTTGTAAACACCCAACTTAGCTTTACATGGGTATTTAAACTGCCCAGGGCACTTAGGAGTTGCTCAGGAGTCCGTGGGAGTGAGGAGCTCACATGGAATTTGTAATTGCTGTTGTGGAATTTTGTGTTGGAGTCCCCAGAAGTGATGGGAGATGCTGCAGGGAGAAGAGTGATCGTGCATGGGTGGGAGGACACGAGCTCCAGCCTCAGGTGCTGAAAGCTTTATCTTTTGACATTGCTTTTAGGTTATTCCTTTTCAAAGGCACGAGTGAGGGAGATTCCTCATGGAGAGGAGCTGGTGTGATGTGGTTTGCTTTGAAAGTTTAGAACGTGAACAYTCTGTAGGTGGGGGTTTCTATTGGCAAAATACAAAGGAAAAATGCACAAATGTACTGATCTGAAAACAATTCCCTAAAGATTTTGTGTTGATAAAAGCTTTTTTCGTGGCRCTGGGGTGGTTATGGGTGCTTCTCAATTAATGTTTGGTTGGAACAGGAGAGCTCTGGGTGTCTGTCCCAGAGCATTTGCAGCAGGGCACAGTTTTTGCTATTTAGAGCTGAGATGGAAAGTTCCTATTTAGATTTGGTGCCAGAGTCTTTAATAGAAATCATGGCTTGTGGTGTATTATAGGTCAGCGTATATTTGCTAGTTTATATTATGCTGACTAAATTGGCAGAATGCTTATTTTTACTGGTAAACATTCAGGAGGTTTTCTCCTCGCTCCTTCTTTTTCCAACAAAATGTTATTTGTCGTGTGTAGGAATTAAGGCAGCATTTTATAAATCATCTGCCTCGGTGATGATGTGAAAATGTGTGGTGGCACACAAAGATTTCCATTGTCAGGTACCACAGAGCTCTAGATGGAGTTAACTTAGGCCTAATTTTAGGTCTGGAAATTATGGCTGTGTAAAAAACAAAATGCTTCTGGCAGTGTAGGAAAAATACAAATTTTAAACTCCAGCAAAAGCGGCTATTTCAGGGATATTACCAGAATAGGTAACCCTGGTTAATTTAGCTCCTCCCCAAGCCCCTGATGGAGCCCCAAAAGCACTTTTTTTACATCTGTAAACCCCTATGAGGTCTAAATCCGACCAGAGGATGTGAGTTCCAGTAAATCCATGGTGGTGAAGTGCAGCACTGTGCTCCAGGCTATAGGAGTAGTGAGACATTTAATTGAAATGGGGAAAGCCTGGTCACACTTTAAGGCCTGCTTAGCAAGGACGTGTCCTGTGCTCTGCACAGCCAACTGTGCCATCGCTGGAATGACTTACACAGCTCCCAAGTGCTGGCGATGGCTTTTCTGGGAAGTGTGAGATTATATAAAAACTCACCATCTACTCAGTCTGCCCCAGTTGGAAATTAGCATTTCTGTGATTCCTCTGCTGAAGAATTGTGCTCTTTGGTTCCTGGGTCCAAACGTAGGTTTAAAGTATAGAGAAAGACATTTAGGGACATATTTAAAAGTTGAATCAGCAAGTTCCAGTTTCCCCCCTCATTTTTCCCGTGCATASTTATATACCAGACAAGCTTGTTTTGGACAGCATTTTATAAAGGGAATCATCTGAGAATCTGAACGTTTATTCAGTTTTAGATCTGGAATATCTGGCATTAACGTGAACTGTAGCCCTGGAATTTATAACCACGACTGTAAGAAGAGGAACAAAGCTTTTATTTCTCTGTGAATAGTCATGGTTTGCAGAGTGAGGTAATCACAGCCCAGCGCTGGGATTGCAGCCTGCCAGGGGAGGAATCGGAGTGAAAAAGCTGAGGGGGGAACCTGGGTGAAAAAGCTGTGGGGGGATCTGAAAAAGCTGTGAGGGGAATCTGAGTGGAAAAGCTGAGGGGGGAATCTGAAAAAGTAGAGGGGGACTGAGTGAAAAAGCTGAGGGGACACCTCAGTGAAAAAGCTGAGAGGGGAATCTGAGTGGAAAAGCTGTGGGGGAATCCAAGGGGGGATTTGAGTGGAAAAAGCTGAGGGGGAACCAGAGTGAAAAACTGAGTGGGAATCTGAGTGAAAAAGCTGCTGCAAAGATGGGTTAGTTCAGCCTTTGGGATCATCCAGGGTGAGCTACCCCTCTCCTGGTGCCTTTTCTCACCGTTTGTTCCAGCATGAAGTGTGGCTTGGGATGCCTTGTCCATCCTACAACCGCGTCCCACGTGTGCAGTCTGGGAGGTGTTACTGGGAATTTCAGGGGGTGTTACTGGGTGGTTTTGGGGGGTGTTACKGTGGAATGTCGGGGGTTTTGCTGCGTGCTCCCCAGGGGGTGTTTGTCACTGTTGTCCCCGTGGGGTGACCCCTGTCGTGTCTCCCCGGGCAGGTGAAGCGGCGCTGAGAGGGGAGCCCCGAATGCAGCCCCTGCAATCCCCCGCGCTCAGCAACCACCGCACGGGCCCGCCGCCCATCAGCCCCAGCAAGAGGAAGCTCAGCATGGACCAAGGGGACGAGGAGCTGGACTGTGAAAATGACCACGTCTCCAAAATGAGCCGCATGTTCAACCCGCATCTGTAAGTGCCTCATGTCTGTCCCCGCACGGAACTGAGCGCTGCCTGCTAAAACCTGCTAAAATCGTGTCCTGGCTCCAACTTTGTGCTGGGTTTTTTCCCTTTGTTCCAGTTTGTGTGGGAGATCTGCACAAGAGCCGCCGTGATTAGATGGGTTTTCATGTTTTTTGTTTTTGTACAGCGTGAAGTAACAGGAATTAGCTCAGCCTAACTATTTATAGCAAGCCATACGTATTCACCTTGCGATTCCTGCAGTATTGTTCCCTCGTTCTTTGTAAGGCRCTCCTTTCACTTCCCCCCATTCTCAGGCTCTCTGGCTGGGGGTGGGGAGGCAGCAGCAGGAGGAGGAACACGAGTGCTTTGCATTTTTCCGAGGCCAGCAGCTCCGAGCCAGCTGCTTCCTGGGCTGCCTTGACAACTGGGCAAGCGGCAGTTGTTGCTAAACATTCCTGCTCTGACAGTCAGGTGTGGAATGTGCCGGCCAGGTAAGGCGTTGATGAGCTGTGTTGGGCAATCAGCAGATGCCATTCCTGGGAATGCGAGCCTGGCTGGCACTGCTGCAGAATTCCTGTCATTCCTGCCTGGAGGAAGCATGGATGGAGCTCTTGTGGCTGCTGCCTCAGCTCCTGCAGCCCCGGCATTCCACGCATTCCAGAGTCATGGGATGTGGACTGAGGGATTTATCCTGCCATAAATCACCACAGCCTTACTCACAGGCTGGGCCCGCAGTCTGCAGCCTTGGAATTTGTTACAAATCGGGAATCCAGCGCTGAAGTAATGCAAAACAATGAAAGCTCGCTTCTCATTTACAGCATACCTCCTCCTCTCCCCGAAAAAATTAACTATTTATAGCCTTGCTCTGGGGCCAGGAGGGCTTGGAAAGAACCCTGTGCTGCACTTCTGGATGCAWGACACAACTGAGGAGATTTATGGCATTTTTGAAATGTTATGTAACTTTATGGGGGAAAAGTGTGATTTTTTTTTTAAAGGCTCATTTTCTACTGATGAAATAAAACACAGCTGGCAGTTACGTACATTATAGCACTTTATATAGCGGAGGCCATAAAAATAATGAAGTCTGAACCAACAGACTCATGTGCAACCAAGGTTCAAAACTAAAAGATGCAGGCAGTTATTTCATGTGATCCCTTAGCTATATGTYACAGCTGTCTAATATTTTCCAGTGTGGTATATTTTTATGGTTTTTTCAATAGATTCTTTCTGTGATTTCGTATATGAGACATTCATCTTTTATTCTTGTAATTAAAAGCACAGGTTTTCTGCCCAGGATTCATGTGATTTAATCTGTTTCAATTATACTACCTGCTGTAGATGAATTATAATCGAAAATAGCATCCATGAGGCCATCTCTTTTTCTACTTTATTTTGTAAGTTTGATCTGGCCATACAAAAGTTTGTGATTCATCTGAAATAGCTGGATTTCTGTGTATTTCAGATAGGTAAGAAAAGTTCACAAAGAGTCTCTGAATTTTGTTCTCATTTCCCTGCCACTGYCTCAAATGAAGTTATTTTTTGACWCTTTTTCATATTTTTCATCTTTTTCTGATGTTCTGGTTTAACTGTAGAATTGGATTACTCAAGCCCTGTGGATCTGTCCAGAGAATTTGAGTTGGAGATGGAAGTGTGTTGTGGGAGCTTGGCTTGTTCACACCCAAGAAAACACAGTAGATTTGGGGAAAGAATTATTTTCTGGAGCATRATAATGGCAGCCTTTGGAGTGACTTGGAGGTTCTGGAAGTGTAAGGTTGACAGAGTTCAGTTTAGAAATCCAAATGTGTGAGAGATGTGGAGTGTAGTGTGGAGATCAGGTGCCACGGTGTCTGTGGTGTCAGCAAAGACATTTCTGTGACTGGGACTGTAAAGATCAGTTTGAGGCTGTGTGTTTTGAACTTTTCAGGGCCAAGTTCCCTGAAAGCTTAGGATGAAAGTGTTCCTGACACAAAACCTGGGCACAGCTGACAGAAGTCTTCATAATCTCCAGCAGCAGCTCTTGTTCAGGCATTTGGGTCTTTGTGATGGTGCTGGTAGAACTGGGAAGCAGTTGTGTATTCATTCTCTTAACACCAGCATCTTGTGGCTGGAAATGTAATTAAACAGGCCAAGAGTTGTGTGTTTGGTTTGTTATAAATGGTGGAACCTTTTTGTTAGCAATTTGATCTTAACTCTGAGGCAGCAGCACCCCACTGTGCTTCAGCAGGAATGAATCCATTGAAAGGCTTTGGATGTGTTATTAGAAATCCAGTTACGTCAGCCTTTTGTTGGGAAATGGAGTGCTTGGAGACATTCCTGCTCAGGTGTAATTCCCTGAAGGATCATTTGTGAGCTGTACTCGGGTATGTTTACTTTTATTGTGGAAAAACACAACTATTGGAGTGCAGTCTCTGGAGCAGAGTGAATCAAATGCCCTGGCAAGCCTAGCAGGATCCTCAAACGTGTAATGGAATGAATGTGCAAAGAACACTTTATCGAATGTGCTTTTTCAAAGGAGAGAATTCTCAGTGTTAGGATAATAATATACTTGAGAGCTTGTGGATTAATTAAACCCAAAAACCAGCATGTGACACTGCCTCCCTTTCATTATAGCTTCTGTGTTTTTGTGGTGATAGAAGTTGTGAACACCCATAAACTCCTTGGCTGGGAAGAACAAGTACTTCCTAATTAAAATATAGTGATAGGTAATATAGAATTCTCTTATTTTTCTGGTGTGTCCCTCGGGTGTTTAACTTGAAACGCACTCACTGAAGTTAAGTCTTGCTGAAGKAAAGGTGCTTTTGGCTTTGTGCTGCTCTGTGGAGAAGAAGGGAGTTTGTTTTGAGGCTCGGCTCGAAAYATGGCTTTGTTGTCCCGTGAATTCATTATAACCACCGTGGTTTACAGCAGAGTGACTGGGAAATAGGATTACACGAGAATTCTGAGCGGTGCAGCGGCGGCTGGCTGCGTCCTGACCCGTCCGGGGAGCGCTTGGGGCAGCGCGGCCGGGCCCGGCGCCGCCGCTGCCGCCCGGGGCCCTCCTGCCCCAGCTCCTGCCCGCTCTCCCTCCTTCCCTGGCTCCTGCCCGAGCTTCCTACTTCCCGCGCTCCTTCCCGAGCTTCCTCCTTCCCGCGCTCCTTCCCGAGCTCCTGCCCTCTCTCCCTCCTGCCCGAGCTCCTTCTCTGGCTCCTTCCCGAGCTCCCTTCCTCTCGAGCTCCTTCCCGGCCCCCCCTCCTTCCCTGGCTCCCTCCCTTTCTCCTTCCTTGTTTCTCTCCTGCTTCCCTTCTCCGTCTCCCTCCTGCTCTCCTTTCTCTCGTTCCCTCCACCCTCCCCTGTCTCCCTCCTGCTCTCCTTCCTCCCTTTCTCCTTCCCTTTTCCTCCTGCTCTCCTCCCTCCCCTTCTTCTTTCCTGTCTCCCCCCTGCTCTCCTCCCTCCCTCTCTCCTTCCCTGCTTCCGTCCCGCTCTCCTCCCGTGCTCCCTCCCTCCGTCCTCCCCGCTCTCCTGCTCCTTCTCTCCCTTTTCTTCCCTCCTTCCCCTCTCCCTCTCTCCTCTGAGTTCTTTCCCCCCCAGCAGGGCTCCCCCCTTCCCTCCCCGGTGTCTCTCCTCCCCCTGCCGTCCCTCCCGTTCCGCAGCCCCGGCACACAAAGGCCGCCTTGTCCCGGCCGCCCCGCCGCCCTAAGAGTCCCCAGCGCGGCCAGCGGGCACGGCGCTGCCCCTTCCAAAGAAATGGCCTTTGCAATTCAGCCGGGACCATTATTTTTGTTCCTTGTGCCGAGTACGTCAGCCTGGAAGCTGGCGTTYGGGGTTTGGGAATTTTCCTCTCGTTCCCGTTTGGTTTGGTGGCATTAGGATTGCAATGGGAATTCATTTCTGTGTAAAAATYTTCCTGTGGCTAAATGTTCGCAGTTGTGAAGTCGAGGGAATAATTGTCTTTCGGTTTGTGTGATAAATAATTTGGCTTTTTCTTGTAATAAAAGGTCTGCATTTGAAGAAGTTACTGTAGTGTGTATTATGTAAAATCRTATGTAGTTTCAGACTCTTCAAATTCTGGGCTGTGTTCAGTTTTGTTACCCTGAAGAATGATGGTAAKCCCACCCAAAACACTCCTGAAGTTTTTTACCATGAATATCCAATGACATTTGCTTACTTTATTGACATTGTGATAGAAATTAGTGGGGAATCCTTTAAAAAAAAAAAGTGCTAAAAGTTACCTTTATTTGAAGACTGTGGAATAATTCAGGCTAGAACAGACCATTTCATCCAACCTCCTGCTCAGAGCAGGCTCAGCTGCATCTTCAGCGAGTTTAGAGTTGCTCAAGGGGAGAAATTTTGAGTAAGATTTGAAATATTGAGTAAATAAAGTTCCTCATCAGAGGATTCTTGTCACCTTTCTCCTTAGCTTGGCTGAGAGCACAGGGTGGAAATGTTCTGCAGAAAATCAGGTCCCTGTTGTGGAGGGACGTGGCTCCAGCAGGGCTTGAAAAGATGCAGAGCTGGCTCTCAGAGGTAGCGTGGGAGTTGTCAGAGAAGCTCTTTGCTGCTCTTTGGGTTCCAAACTTCATGTGGTATTGAGAAATATGTTCCCACTGTCATTTTATTGTGACAAATTGGATTGGGAAAAAACCCCAGTGCACAGTTGAGAACACCCAAAGTGTCTCTCATCTGCTGAGTCCTTGGCACAGATGTGCCCCTGAAGGGTTTTGGGGTTCACCTGGGGCTCTCAGAGCAGTCCTGCTGGAGCTGCACTCCTCAGTGGAACTGAGCCCATGTGGCTCTTGTTGATTAAGTGGATCACAGAGCAGGTTTCAAACTGCTTTTCCTAATTTTTTTTTCCTTTTCTTGTCTGCGTTGCTTGAACAATGGAGTGAATCAGACATTTTCTATTTTATTAATGGAGATCACACGCTGCAAAAAATTAAATTGTTTTCAAGAAATACATGTTCAATGGAACCTTCAGAGACAGACTTGAAAGACCCGCCATATCTGAGTTAATATTTAACACAGAGTTGTGCAGTTCTTAGCCACAGGGGAGTTTCAGAAAGCACTCCAGTCCCTTTCAGTTGAAGCACATGTGAAAGGTTTGTTAGGAACAGTTTCAGGGCTAAAAGCAGTTTGATTGATAGCTTATCAGTACTTCACAAAAAGACTTATCTGTCAAAATTTGGGTAGATGTTGAGGCACTTGAAAAACCAGGCAATGTTAGCTCAGGTGTCTCCTCCACTTGCAGACAGAAGGGGTTTGTTAGCCAGCTCCAGATTTCTGCTTTGATATCATGTTTTCCACTTTCATTTTCCATCTTTTGTGAAGGAGCACGACCCTTCCCTGGTGTGGCAAGGCTCCAAGCTGCCTCTCAGGGCAGAGCTGTGTTAGTGTTGCACACAGGGGTTTGATCACCCACTTGGGGAGGACATTTGGGGGGCCCTGTGCACTCAGGGATGCAGTGGGAACCACAGAATATTCTGAGCTGGAAAGGACCCACCGGGATCATGGAATCCATCTCTTAAATAAATGGGGAATCCCTCGAGCCCTGGTGTTGGRTTTTTACCCCAGGGTAAAAGCAAAATTTTACATTGTGTGAATCAACCTGTGTCTACATGGGGTGAAATTCAGCACCAATCCAAAATCCTGAGATCTTAGAAAGAAGCAAGAAAAGAGCCACTAACCTTTGCAAACATACTCTGGATGTATATCCAATCCCATGGAAACAAAGGTCTAATCTTACTTCTTTCTATTTAACCATTTTCCCAGATGTTTCCTGCAGTTTGACAGATGTGCCTTTTACTAGAAAGTTGTGCTCTTGAGAATGAGAGTGTTRTGGACACAGTTGCTATAGACAATGACTGTGTGAGGGTAAGGTTTGGAATAAAACCTTACATTAATTTCTACTTGAATCAGTAGTTTTGTTCCCCAGGCTGGCAGTGCTGATGCTGTGGGATAGCAGGCACAGCCTGGCAGCTTTAACTCCTTCCTGCAGCATTGCCAGACTGCTGGAATTCCCAAACAGTGAGCTGGGGGAGGAGGCTGAGGGATCCCAGGAAATCCTTGAGCTACAGGCCTGGGGGTTGTGCAGGGCTGGGGCTGGGTTGGTTTGGGGTTTATCCTCAAAGAAAGAAGGGAATAGAAGGACTTTGCTGCCATTGGGGTCTGGAGGGTGTGATCCCAGTGTTGGGGTTGCCTTCCCAGAGATGGATCCCATGTGGGGGGATCCTGGTGTGGATGAGTCCCCAGCAGGGTGGGTTACAGAGCCACAGAACGTTCTGAGTTCCAAAGGACCCACAGGGATCATCAAGGGCAGCTCTTCATTCAGTGAATGKCCCATACAGGCACTGAACCCACAGCTGTGGTGGTGCCAGGTGTGCATGGATCCCATATGGGCATGACTGACACCCCTGGCATGAGGGATGTTCTGCTGCCCAAATGATGCTTCATAAACCTTCGTCACATTTTTAATCAGTAACTGTCATCATTCACAAACCAATACCTTCAACAGGGAGTAAGCAAAGTCCCCAAACATTTTTGCTTGTGATTTGCTTTTTTAATTAAGTCTCCCCTAAACCAGAAGCTGCTGTGAGAGGAGACTGTTGACTGCACAGTGTGGGGTGCCTGAGCTGCAGAAATGCCCTCCAAACACTCATCTGTTGCTGCTGGGGTCCATTTAGTTACAGCTTTCCAAGGAAATATTTTACTATATTGGTCTGAATAGTTGTGCAATATACAATGAAGCTGTTACTGTTTTTATAGTGCTTCTAGAGTTTTCTGTAATTCAGATTTTATTAGCAATTACAAACAGTTTCAATAAACTTTTAATGAAATGTTTATTCCTTCTTTAAAACAGCCTGTGAAAAAGTCTAATTTCTTGAAACCAGTTGTTTAAACACTGCTCTTGGTCTGAAGGCCTATAGAGCTTGGGGGTTTTTTTTGAGAATTTCTGACATGTCTGGAAGTGAATTATTGTAATTTCTCAGCTTTTCCTGCTTCACCTCAGAGTGTGTATCTGATGGATAGAGGCCATAATCTGTAAGTTTTAAGGATTTCCCTCTTTCTCCTTAGACCCAGTGAAGCTAGAAGGGAAGCTGTGCAGTCCCATTTTCTCCTGATGATTTGGCACAGTTMATTCCAGCACTGTGACCTTATTTTCAGAGGCTGGTTTGTGTTCTTAAAGCTCTTACCAAATGAAGTGGCCATGCTGTTGATATCTTTYACTTCCCCTATCATCTATTTGGAGAAAATTATTAATCTGCTCCTCTGTTGTAAAATTCAACCTGATGCAGGCTTTTAGGTGGTGGAATTAGAGGAAATCCCACAGACTTGTGAGAATTTGGGGTTCTCTAGATTGATTCAAGCTTAGATTGATTCAAGATTCGACTTTTATAAAAACAGTTCCATGACAGGCATTGGGTGATGGTCAGAAGTACTTTTTCGAAATTAAAAAAGTAAAAAGTATTGCAAGGAACAACCCWGTAAATCCAGCACTGTGACCTCATTTTCAGAGGCTGGTTTGTGTTCTTAAAGCTCTTATCAACAGCATGGCCACTTTATTTGGTATCTTTCACTTCCCCTATCATCTATTTGGAGAAAATTATTAATCTGCTCCTTTGATGTAAAGGGTGGTGGAATGAGGGGAAATCCCACAGACTTGTGAGAATTTGGGGTTCTTGGATTGATTCAAGCAGGTACCAACTTTTACAAAWACAGTTCCATGACAGGCATTGGGTGATGATCAAAAGTACTTTTTCCAAATTAAAAAAGTAAAAAGTATTTCAAGGAACAGCCCGGTGAATCATCTAAGAGAACATAACTGGCACTTTGTATTTTCTTTAACACTCCTGGCAGGTTTCAGCACTGAGTTTGAGCACCAGCAGCTTTTCCCAGAGCTGCAGCACAGCCTGAAGTGCCCGTGGCTGATCCTGGTGCCCTGGAACATGACCCACTGCAGCACTGGATGTGCAGCCTTTCCCCTGACACTGGCCCAGGGTGTTCTCTGGGTGACCATAAATAGTTTTTATGGTATTTTCCAGTGACTGGGTACAGAGGGCTCGTTGCATGTGCCAAGGTTGACTTCAGAAGGAATTAAAAAGCTGCACATGACCCCTCTGTTGGATGGGTAGAGTGTGCCAGAGGTGTTTGGGTGGGCACTGCAGTGGGTATGAATGAATCCCTTCACACCCTCTGACCTTGCAGATGTTTCCATTAAAGCCTCCCTGCTCTTTCCCTACACTCAGCTTTTCCTTCTTGCTTGTTTGAAATGTGGACTGTCTCTTGTACCCCATATTTTTATCCTTTGCTCTCCTGGAAGTTCTCCCCTCCAAGCATCCAAAGTGCCTTAAGCACTTGAAGCAGCTCAGAATTCTGCAAGGATAGTTTTCCTTTCCCTTCCAGCAGGCATTTGCTGTTCTAGATCCCATCCAGTTCATCYCAGCACCTCCAGTATCTGCCTTGCTCCACTCCCTGTGCTTCACCAGCTTTGTTTGACTGCCTCAGGTGCCTCAGAACACCCAGGCASTGTGGTGGCTTCTGCAGGACTCAGGATCAAAAGGTGCAGGTTAGAGGATCAAAAAAGTTTCTCCTCTTGGACTGATGGGATTGGTGGGAGGCTGAAACTTTTGAGCTGGAAAGGAAACCTGATTTCTGGGCTAGACTGGTGTCAAGACCCAGGACATCCCTCTGGYTGTCCTGAGCAGCCAAGACCCCTGCCAGGGGTCTCTGAGACACAGAGCCCAAAATGCCCCTGTGGGTTTGATTATGACCTGTGGAGCAAGTTTCCAACCTTAGATGAAGATCAGCAAGCTATGACAAGTTAAGTAGAATGATAGTGAATTTATCACAAGGTGAAAAAGCAGATTTTGGGATTTTTAGAATGGGGGCTCAGGAGGCAAGATGGAGGAATCTGGGCATGTCCAGCCTTTCTCCTTCTTCTTGGCCTCCWTCTTCTGCTGTGATGGTGGCACTTWYRGATTGGTTTAGAGTAGAAGCTCACTGTCTAACATAGGTGATAGGTATTGGGAAGTAATTCTAAATATTGTACATGTAGTTTTTAGTATAAAAAGATAACACCAYCCTGGGGTCAGGCAGAGTGCCTCTGTCTGACCTGCTGAGCAGATCTCAGCAGCCCAGAGAAAGAATTTTATAGATAAGAAACAATAAACAAYCTTGAGAACAAGAACTGAAGAGCTCTGAGTCCATCTTTGAGCACCAGCCTGGGAGAAGAGACTTTCTAACACATCTCAGAGTCACTGTGACCAGCTAAAGATCCTGACAGATTGGCAACTGTAGGATGGAGTTCCTGGCACACTTTGATGTGTCTGAGTTTTGCTGAAACTGCCATCCAAACAACTTCTCTCCAAAGTGCAGCAGCAGCATCTCCCAAGGACAGACCACATCCTCTGCAGGGCCTTTCTCAGCTTCACAAACACTCCTGTCACCTGCTCCAGAAATAATCCTTCCATGCAGCATTTTTCTGGTGTGCACTGCAGGATTTTCCAGAGGCAGCTGGAGCTACTGTTGTTCTTTGAAGAGAGAGTTATGGAGAGGTGGCTGAATCAGATAAATCCCACAGAGTTGCTTGCTTGTCCTGTCTCCTTTCCAAGGACTGCTCTGCTCCTGGGCAGGAGCTGGGAGAAGGAAGGCAGAGATGCCCTGGTGCAGGTTAGAGGATCAAAAAGTTTCTTCTCTTGGACTGATGGGATTRGTGGGAGGCTGAAACTTTTTGACTTTTTGACTTTTTGTCCTCAATCCTTGAAAAATAAGTTGTATCTGATGGATGTCAGCTGCTGGTTCCCACCTAGTAAGAATTAAACAAAACTTTGAAAATGTGGAAAAGGGTTATGTTTATTGTCCAAAAATCACTGTGCATTTTAGGAAACTTTTGCTGCAATATTCATTTATACTTAGACACTTTTTGTGATAACACTGAAATCTGAAGCTTTCTCTTGTTCTAGCTCCACTTTTTGAACCATTCATGATTTTWAAAATTTTCTTTTCAGGCTAAATTTTGTTAAAGCTACCTCAGTAGATTTGRTGACATTGGTTACCATTTCAGGAATTTCCTGGGTATTTCTTATAAGTTAATTTTTTGTTGTTTGTGTCTCAGAAATGGCCTCACATAAAGGCTCTTCAAAAAATGCTGGAAATTTAGAATGAGCCATCAAGTGTGCCAGGCAAGAGAGAACCTAAACACAGGAGTTGGAGTAGGTTTGGAGTTGGAGTATATTTGGAGCTGTGCAAGGCAGCAGCAGTGCAGAACAGAGAGATTAGTGAGTCATTTTCCCCCTTTTTAAAAAAGTTGAATTGCAGGTAACCTGCAGTCTGTACCYATTGCAGTGAGGTCACTTTGTCATTGTTTCTGCTTTGTATTTGTACACATGTTCCAGCAGTGACAGAACTTTTAATTTAATAAACACCTGAGTTTGGCTGTTATAAAGCAACCAGGGTGTCTTCTAAAACAATCCTGTGAGTGTTGGAGCAAAGGTGGCCAGCCATTAAAAAAGAATCCTGTGAGAAAAACAAGTAGGATCTGAGATTGTGTTAATTGATTTTACTGTACATTAGATTTAGATTTCAGTTCTGTGGCTTTGGCTTTGGACTGAGCTCTTATGTCATGCAGTTCTCTTGCATTCTTTCATACTTGTGAGTATGAWGGCTTCAGGAAGGGAAATTCATCTGAATTGGAATATTTGTGCTTGGTGCAGGCTGTAATGGGACACTCCTTTGTGCATTTCACAGTTTATTATTGATTTCTTTCTTCTGTGAAATCTGTTCTCCTGGTTGATTCCATTTGCAAGTAACTCTCTGATCCAAGGTTTATCTCTGAAAATCCTGTTTTGTTGAGGATAAATATAGAAAGTCTGACTTGTGTTTGTTTATATGAGATGATCCCATTTCTTTTTAGTGTTTTTTTTTCAATGGTTTAGACTTAAAGGTCTTTCCTTTGAGGGAGGGTATTCATTATGTACCTGGTTCTGTGGCAGGAGTGATTCCTGCAAAAAGCAAGGATCTCTGCAAGTTTTGGGATGGAGTACTGAGCCAGAAAAGAAGAAGGCTGCTCAGAGGAGCTGGGAAGCACGTAGCTGGTAAAGTGGGATGGAAGGGGGCTGTACATTTAGGTGACAGTCATTCAAGAAGGCATTGGGCTGCTTGGAGTATTTTTTCATGTTCTGAATACTTCAGATAATTGGCTGAGACTCAGAGCAAATTGCTGCTGCTTTCAGGTTTTATTGGGGGTTTTGCTTGTTTTTTTAGTGAATTTGTATTGCTTAATTCTGAGTTAGGAACTCTTAGGATTTTTCTCCCTAGATGTGTATAATCCCATATTGAAATACCACTTTAAATTCTAGTTTTCCCACCTCACAGTAACAGAATTAAAGCGTGCCAGTAGATACTTTGCAGGAAATGATGTTCATCATGTGGAGCAGATATTCTGTATGAGGGGGTTAGAAATCCTTAACAAAAAAAATTCCTTTAACAAAAGCAGCTGCCCTCTTTCAGACCTAGTGAAGATGATAGAAAACAAATATCATAAGGATGCTGAAAATGTTCAAATGCTATCAGAATTAGCTTGCAGCAATGCAAGTTTGCTCTGCAGCAAGGCATTGTGTTGGTGTGAAGAAAAGGGGGTGCTTGTTCTTTGTGCGAGTGAAACTCTGCAGCTTCCATTTCAAGCCAGCGCTGCGGTTCTGCCAAAGGGAGTGAGAACCGTCTGTGATTCCTCGCCTCGGAGGTACAGTAATGCTTTTGGCAGCATTCCTGAGGGCTCTGCAGGCTGGAAGTGAGTGCAGGCAGCGCTGTCCCCTTCGCGGGCCTCTTTTTTCCCTTTTCCTGCAGCAGCTGGCAGGGGCCGCCTGTTGCTGTGGGCCGGCCGTGAATTCCCCCCTGGCGGTGCCAGCCAGCAGAACAGCCTCGGGTGAGGGTTCTGCTGCACAAAACCCCGGGAACAGGGGGATTTACCCACCTAGGAGCACAAACCCCTGGGAGCAAGGGGGTTACCCACCCAGGAGCTGCTCACTGCCATGGCTGTGCCTTTGGGGACGGCCACCCCCGCACGTGATGCTTGGTGAGTGCTCTGATACACTGGGGAAAAGCGGGGCTGGGTTTTAAGGACTGGAGACATTCACTGGAGGTTGGGGTCGTGTCTAATTTGGCTAAAATAAAGCTGGAAGTAGCTGGGATGGCTGTGATGCACTGCTCATGGACTCAGGGTTGGTAAAATATGCTGATTTTTAAGACCAGAATTGGAGAAATTCACTGGAGGTTGGGATTGTGTCTAATTTGGCTAAAATAAAGCTGGAAATATCTGGGATAACTCTGTGAGCAGGGAATGGGGATGGTGGGCATGGATCCCTGTGCCTGACTGCTCTGGGCTCACTGGATTTTAAACACTGGAATTGCTCTGGAATCCCCCCCACTGCTGATGGACTCAAGATTGGTAAAATAATCTGATTTTTAAGACCAGGATTGGAGAAATTCACTGGAGGTTGGGATTGTGTCTAATTTTTCTAAAATAAAGCTGGAAATATCTGGGATATCTGTGTGAGCAGGGAATGGGGGTGGTGGGCATGGATCCCTGAGCTTGGGTCTGTTCTGGGTTCACCCATGGGACTTGCTGGATTTTAAACCCTGGAATTGCTGGATTTTAAACCCTGGAATTGTGTGGATTTTAAACCCTGGAATTGCTCTGGCATCCCCCCACTGCTGATGGACTCAGGGTTGGTAAAATATGCTGGTTTTTAAAACAAGGATTGGAGACATTCACTGGAGGTTGGGATTGTGTCTAATTTGGCTCAAATAAAGCTGGAAGTAGCTGGGATAGCTGTGATGCACTGCTCGTGGACTCAGGGTTGGTAAAATATGCTGATTTTTAAGACAAACTGCAGTCCAGGGATGGCAGAGCTGTTTGGACAGCTGGATTTGTTTGCAGTATATATTTTTAAGTTCTTTTTCAAGCTTGGTCAGAAATCCTKCTTTGTGATTTTGGGTTCTTATGTTTGACTTGAGAGATGCATCTCTGAACTTGGCCAGAGTGTGGGGAATGTTTGAGCTCCTGGACTTCGGTGAAATGTGATTTTCTTCACACACTTATCTTGYGATTGCCCCTTCAGATAAAGTCTTTATTAGCAAAACAAGAATCATGATAATAACAACAACAATTTTTCCATRGAATATTATTTTTTTTAAGCGGCACTCTAAACTAAATTACTTAATAACAAGAAATTGATGAATGGCTTATAAATAATCTTACAGTTGTCTGACAAATCTGTAGGATTTGCTGTTTGTGTGTGAACAGGAGGGGCTCACAAATGCTGCTGTGTTTTCACAAGGGCAGAGCTTTCATGGCACTGCCCTACACAGTGCTGGTACATTTCCAGAAGAAATATTATCTGATGTGGAAGTAGAAACTTCAGGTGTTTTTTTGTTTTTCCAGAGACTGTATGAGTGGAAGGTGGATGAAGTGAGGAGAGGATTTTTAGGAGTGGATTAGAAGCAGTTCCCTGCCCGGAAGAGGAGTTGTTCTAATTTAAGAAGGGAGAATTATTTGCCTGCAGAAAGGCCTGGGGTGTGGTCTGCTGAGATTGCTGAGATAACTCAATAATTTTAGGTGTCTTTGGGGAAGGTCTGCCTGCTGGGCTTGTTCCTGGAGACAAGCTCATCCCATTGCCCAGTTTTTTGGTCTCTTCTTCCAAAAGTTTTCAGGGAAAACTTTTGATGTGTTTTTCTGTGTTGTAATTTTTGTTTGGGTTAGGTTTTTGTTTGGTTTTTTGTTTTGCTTTGTTTTTGTTGTTGTTGTTGGTTTGGGGKTTTTTTGGCAGAAAAATTGCCAGTTCAACAATATTCAGGGCTGTGACTCTTCATTTAAGGGGAGGATGAGTGAAATAAGCATTGTTGTGTAAAGTGGAAAGTTTATTTTGCTTGGGAATTTCAGTAAGTTTGTTCATCAGTGGTCACTTGACAGCCTCACCCCCCAGTAAATGCARCACTAAGTTGTTGAAAAGGGAGTTCTAACTCAAAAAACCCCAAACAACTGGTGTAGGTACATGTTTTGTTTCATGTCATAAGCATTTATTGGGGAGTAAACAAAACTTTTGCTTTGAAAGTCAGCTTGTGCTTGCTAAAACAAAACAGAATAATTCTGAATAGAGATTCTGTTTGAGGCAATGAGAAGTAGGAATCTCCTGGAGCTCTTGGTGGTTTTGCAGCTTCCAAATTGTAATTTTAGTTGTAGTAGCCCAGCTAATATTCAGCTGAAAAGTGAGAATTTGGCTGCAGCCACAGARGTTCTGCACTGCAGCACCAAGGAGGAGCATTTGCTGAGCAGTGATTTTAGGTGGTTTTTGGGGTTCCCAGGATATCCCAGGCTGTGTGAGGCTCTGCCTGCGTGCTCAGGACTGGGGTGGCATCATTCCCATGTCCAGGAGCTGTTTCCATGCTGTAATCCAAGAGGAGCTACTGTAGGTTAAATATAGAGCCCCTCGTGCTGCCATCAACTCACATTTGCATCAGTCATTAGCTCAGAGCGCTGCAATTCCAAACTTCCCTGCTCAGGCTGCTCCTGCAGTTGACTTCTGCTGGACCTGGGCTGGGACACTGATTCCTGGGGAATTGTGAGCTGCTGCTCAAATCCAGCCTGGAAAATGGGCTTGGGGAACACACAGGAGCAGCTGTGAAACCTCCAGGGTTGGATTTTATGGTGGATTCTCCTAATCTGCAGCTGCTAATTTGTAATTAGTGAAAAGGGCCAAGGGGATGCAAAGGGTTACAGATTGTATTGTTGTGCTCTTGGCTCTTCCCTCCCCAGGCTGCCGGGGGAATTTGGCACAGAGTYCCTGTGTCCTGAGCTTCCCATGTCACTGGTTGCCTGGCATCAGGTTAACCCAACTTCTACCACGGTAAATGGGCTGAGATTTGATTCAGGAGCAATAATTTCTRTAYAGGAGCWATAATTTCTATACAGGAGCAATAATTTCTGTACAGGAGCAATAATTTCTGGCTCTGGAGCAAGCCGAGGAATAGCACAGAAGAATTGTGAATAGTTCAGCCAAACTGCTGTTCCTGAATGCAGCAGAGATCTGGATCCTCATCTCTAGGAAGGAGGTGACTTTTGGCTCTTACTGACAGGGGTCACAAAGATGAAAAAAATACAGGTTTTATTTGAAGAAAGTATTACTGGAATAAAAGCTTGTTRAAGAGATGAACTTGGGAGTGGCTGCAAGATGATGAGAGGGGAGCAATGGCTTTGTCTCTCTCCTAATTCAGGAGTCAGGGCCAGGACAATCCAAGCCATTGGACTTTAGGTTGAAAAGAAACAAAAAGAGCCTGTGAAGAAACGATACTTTAAAAAATACATAGTTGAAAGCCTGGAGTCCATGACCAGGTGATGTTGAGGCTAAAGGATTTAGGGCTGGGCAGGATCACCATGGGACATCCCCACACCCCATGTGGGTGTTTTAGGGGTTCCTTATTTCCCTCCATTAGCAGGACTTTTTTATCTCAGCCTTGTGCGTGGAGAGACTTCCTAGACCCTGAAATAAGCAGTAGCTTTTGGTCTTGTAACTTCAGCATTGAATATTGATTCCTTTTCTGTCTCTGCCTTTCATCAAAGCCTTTTTAAAGTTTGTTCCTGCGCATTAATTTGCCATGATAGGCTTTAAAAAACAGGAGAAAAACCACCTTGAATTTCACACACTTAGGACACAGAGGCTGTTTCACTGGTACTCAAGAATGGTCCAAAGACATCTTGTTATTTTTATTTTCCATGGAGCCAGGGGTCTCCTCTGGTGCTTTTGCAGATGGAATTTGCAGCTGACTCCAGGCTGCTGGGGATGCCCACATTCACCTGCTGATGAGAGAAGTGCTTTTCCCTTCAGTCACTGGTTTGCCTTTAATGACAATTCTGCTGCAGTGTGGAAACTGAAATCCCTCATCCACAGATGCAAACCCAGCTTTCTTTTCATTGCAGTGAGTGATGGGCTCATTATGTGAGCCCATCTACAGGGATTTACTGTTCAGGAGTAGCTGGAAATTAGTCTTTTGAAAGAGCAGTTGTAAATAAATGATTCTGAGAAAAGTGCAGTGTAGTTTGCTTTTCCTTCATTTTCTCCTCTGAAAATGTTGCTTCCTGCCCTGATTCCCTGCATTTTTGCTGATATCAGCCATGTCTTTTCAGTAAAATAAACTTTTCTTGGGATYCAGCAATGCTTAGAGAATATTGCAGTGTTAGATGGAGTGGGATTAGTAGTATGCTAAAGAGGAGGAGTCTGATGTTTGGCAAAGTTGTTTCTTGGTGCTTGTGGATGAGTATCTGAAGAAATTCTAGGCTGAAGAGKGATGCTGGTTGGTCTGGGGTTGCTGTTGATAATTGCTGCCCTGAGGTGTGCAGGATGTCTCTGTTTGGGCCTGCGCAGCTGAAGAACGAGTCTGGACTCTTCACTTTTCGGTCTTGAGGTTGTTTATTAATTCTTATCTATAAAATTTTCTTTCTGCTCAGCAGGGCAGCCACAGGCACTCTGACCACCCTCGAGGTGGTGTTGTCTTTTTATACTACAAACTGTGTATGACATATTTACACTTAATTCCCAATACCTATCACCTATGTTAGACAGTGAACTTCACTCTAAACCAATCCCAAAGTGCCAACATCACTGCAGAAAATGGAGAACAAGAAGAAGAAGAAGAAAGGCTGGACACGCCCAAGTTCCTCCATCTTGTCCCCACAACCCCCATACCAAAAATCCTAAAATCGACATTTTCACCCTGTGGTAATTTTATTATTACACTGTTCAAACCTCTGTGACTTTCAGGTCCTCATACCAAGCTGGCAGCTTGCTTCAGGGGTCAAAATCAAATCCCCAGGTGTTCTGAGCTGTGTGCCAGGGTCTCCGAGCCCCCCACGGGGTCCTGGCAACTCTGGACACCCGGAGGGATGGGCTGAGTTCCGACAGGTTGGCAGAGCTGGCAGATGTGGGGTGACTGGGGGATCCCCCCTGGCAGGGTGCACTCCTGACAGAGCTGCTGGAATGCTGCATGTCTCAGGCCAGCCCGGAAGCACACCAATCCCCTCTCCSTGTTTGCTCCCTGCAGAAGCAAGCCTGCCAACGGGGATTACCGCAAGGAGCACCGGGAGCGGAGCCGCAGCCCCATCGAGCGGGCGGCTGCCCCCACCATGAGCCTGCACGCCAACCACATGTACACCTCCATCCCCAGCCTGAGCATGGAGCAGCCCCTAGCACTGACCAAAAACAGCCTGGATGCAGCCAGGACAGTGGGCATCTCCCCCAGCCTGAGCAGCGTGGAGCGGCAGCAGGTACGAGATTGGCACCGGGGYTGGCTTCGGGATTGGCATCGGCCCACGGGCCACGGGGAAGGGCTCTGGTGGCAGCCACAGCAGGAGGAGAGGCTGCTCCACGGGAAGCACAGGGTTAAAAACGTACCCTGAATGTCACAACTCCTCATGGTATTATTCATGGTGACATTCCCAAGCTTGGGAATGCATGCGTTGTATTTGGGAATGCAGGAGTTGTATTTGGGAATGTGTGAGTTTTTATTTGGGAATGCAGGAGTTTTGTTTGGGAATGCAGGAGTTGTATTTGGGAATGTGTGAGTTTTTATTTGGGAATGCAGGAGTTGTATTTGGGAGTATTTGGGAAAGCAGGAGTTGTATTTGGGAATGCAGGAGTTGTATTTGGGAATGCATGCCATGCTTTTGGGAATGGGTGAGTTATTATTTGGAATGCATGTGTTGTATTTAGGAATGCATGAGTTTTATTTGGGAATGCAGGAGTAGTATTTGGGAATGCAGGAGTTGTATTTGGGAATGCATGCATTGTATTTGGGAATGGGTGAGTTTTTATTTGGGAATGCATGTGTTTTATTTGGGAATATTTGAGAATGCAGGAGTTGTATTTGGGGATTCATTAATTTTATTTGGGAATGCATGAGTTTATTATTTGGGAATATACAAATTTTATTGGGGAATGCTTGAGGGTTTTTTTGGGAATGCATGAGTTGTATTTGGGAATGGGTGAGTTTTTACTTGGGAATGCATTGGGAATATTTGGGAATGTGTGAGTTTTTATTTGGGAATGCAGGAGTTGTATTTGGGAATGCATGCATTGTATTGGAAATGCATGAGTTTTATTTGGAAATATATGGGAATACATGAGTTTTTATTTGGGAATGCAGGAGTTGTATTTGGGAATGCATGAGTTTTATTTGGGAATGGATGACTTTGTATTTGGGAATGTGAGGTTTTTTTGGGAATGCACGAATGTTTATTTGGGAGTGCRTGTGTTTTCAGTGGGAATTCAGAGTGTGGCTGGTTCAGGGAGGCCCAGCACCTGCTAGGCAGTGCCTGGGGACATCCCTGAGCCCCTCCTGTGACCCCTGTGTGCTCCCCTCCCCTGTCCCAGCTCTCTCCACCCTCAGGAAGGGGTACAACCAAAGGGAGAATTTGGCTCGGGGTGATCTTTGTAGTTTTAGCCAGCCAGAAGCATCTGCTGTGTTGTTCAGAGCAGTGTTGT
Source organism: Cardinalis cardinalis (assembly GCA_014549065.1). Lineage (NCBI taxonomy): Eukaryota > Metazoa > Chordata > Aves > Passeriformes > Cardinalidae > Cardinalis > Cardinalis cardinalis. Next base: position 3,223 of record JACDOX010000280.1, on the reverse strand, counting down.
ATCACTCATTCCCTTTTCCCAAAGCATTCCCTTTTCCTCAAGCATTTGCTGTGTGGCTCAGAGCAGTGTTGTATCACTCATTCCCCTTTCCTAAAGCCAAGTCATTCTTTTTGATGATTTTATGCTGATTTCCATGTGCTGGAGTGGTTGTTCAGGTTTTTTTGTTGGTGGCTCTTTGCTTTGCCATCTTGCACATGGCATTTGTTTTGCAGAAGTGCAGAAGCTCAGCCATTTCTGTAGGCAAGAACAGTTTCCTCATGTGTCAGACTCACTTTTATCCCTCCTGCAAATGGAGAGACAAAGCAGAGAATTGAGCTGTGATGAGCTGCAGCACTGAGAAGTTAAATTGGCCCCTGTACCCAAGCTCTGCCTTCCCTGGATCCCTCTCTGTTCTCTTTTGAACCAGATTAAAATCACTTTTTTTTGGGAAAACAGGATGTTGGGGCAAGGCCTTGCTAGGAGCACAGAGTAGAAATCATACAAAATAAAAAGTGTACTGAAAAAAACAAATCCTATTTTGATGATTCCTTGTTTTGGGGATTTTTTTAACCTTAACATGTGGAATGAGATTTCATTTCTCTTAAAACAGGTAGGAGAACTAACCTTATTTGCAGCAGGACAGGTTATTCAGCTGTTGTAATTAGTGATTATTACTAAATTCTCAATTTATCTCAATATTTTTATAAATTTTTCTATATTCTATGCACACAGAACTATAGCAGAGGTTAAGGAACCCTTATTGGGCTCTTCAGGGTGTTGGCATGTGCATTTCTGAGCTATTGTTACCTGTCTCTCTACTCCCCACCTCCTGCATGTCCAAAATACTCTTCAGAAGAGAATTAAATACATGTCTTTCTCAAAAACCACTTCTGAGAGGCACAAAATCCTCGCCCCCTACAGAAAATAATTACTCCCACATGTGAACTGTTTACAGAAAAATCAAATAATTCTTCTGTTTTTCTTTATTTCCTTTTTTCTACTTTGCTGCCAATGCAGTGAGAGGTAAAAACCTCATTGCTGTTTTGTCCTGGCAAAAATGATGTTAAACTTCCCTGGAAAGCTCAGCTCTTTTACTTTACTGGCCTTGCTCTTACTCTGCCTAAAGTACCACCAAAGAAGGGAAATTTCTTCCTTCCTCACTGGCCTTGTATGAGGGCAGATGATTTTTTTGTGGGTAAAATGGTCATGAAATTAAATTCCATCAGTTCTGTTAATCTTTTGAACACTTACTACTTAATTTGCATTGAGTATAATGGACTCCTTGCATCATCAAATATATGGAATTTATTCCAATACCTGTGTTATTTCCCTTCAGCCACCTGGAGAAACTGAGACATTTCTTTTCCCAAGGCTTTGTGTAAATGTCCATAGTAAACAACTCTGAAAAGAGAATTTTATGGTTACACTTAAAGTACAGATGGAGGAGTTCTAATGTAATGCAGCTGTGAATAGACATTTTGGGGAATTTGCATGTGCTGAGAATGACAGTGAAGTAATTAAGTATAAATTAATTCACCTTCTGGAAAGGCAAGTGAGTTCCAACAAGAAAGGATTTGTGGTCCAGACAGGCTCAGAATTCTTCATATTTATTGCACATCCCATGGGATTAGGATGCACTGTGGAATACAGAGGTAGGGCTGGGAAAACTCAACTTCTGAATAAAAATTCTAACACCAAGACAACAAATACCTGGAAAATCTGCAAACCCCTTCCATGTGTGGCCACAGAATGAAACAAGCATTTCATGTGTTGATATGGAACTCAGTGAAGTTGATACGATCATTGTAAAATCACTTCAGAGTTTTGCTTTCACACTGCCATTTTTTTGTTCACTGAAATAACAAGAACCTCAATGGAAATGCAATGGATTTTTAAAAATGTACTTATATTTTTAATTTTTAATCAAAGAAACAGCTGAATATTTGAGAGTTTAATATGAATTGAATAGTTTATGAGTTTAATTGCTGTGGCTGTAAAGTTGCAGCAATCACTGTAAAATTTTTTTCTTAAAAAAATTATTATTTTTTTAAGATTTGCTTTCACACTGCCCTTTTTCTGTTCACTTACATAAAAACCACTGTGGWAAYGYGATGTGGATTTTTATTTTTAATCCAAGAAACAGCTGAATATTTGGGAGTTTATATGAATTTGATAGCTTATGGGTTTATTTGCTGTGAAGTTGCAGCAATCAGTGTAAAATAATTTTTAAGATTTACTTTAACACTGCTCCTTTTCTGTTCAGCACTTACATAAGAGCGGTTGTGGATGTGTGATGTGGATTTTTATTTTTAATCAGAGAAACAGCTGAATATTTGATTTTTATTTTTAATCAAAGAAACAGCTGAATATTTAGGGGTTTAATATGAATTAGATAGCTTATGGGTTTAATTGCTGGGAAGTTACAACAATTAGTGTAAGATTATTTTTAAGATTTACTTTCACATTTCCCTTTTTTCTGCTCACTTACGTAAGAACCGTTGTGGAAATGCGATGTGAATTTTCATTTTCAAGCATAGAAACAGCTGAATATTTAGGGGTTTAATATGAATTGGATAGTTTATGGGTTTAATATGAATTGGATAGTTTGTGGGTTTAATTGTCATGGCTGTGAAGTTGCAACAATCAGTGCAAGATTTTTAAGATTTACTTTCACACTGCCCTTTTTCTGTTCACGTACATAAGAACCATTGTGGAAATGTGATGTGAATTTCATTTTTAATCATAGAAACAGCTGAAGATTTAGGGGTTTAATATGAATTGGATAGTTTATGGGTTCATTTGCTGTGAAGTTGCAGCAATCAGTGTAAAATTATTTTTAAGTTTACCTTCGCACTGCCCTYTTTCTGTTCACRTACATAAGAACCATTGTGGAAATGCGATGTGGATTTTCATTTTTAATCCAAGAAACAGCTGAGTATTTGGGGGTTAATATGCAGTGGGTTGAATTGCTGGTGCTGAGTGTGCCCCTGTGCTTGTGTCCCCCCAGAACCGTCCCTCTGTGATCACCTGTGCTTCTGCCAACAACCGCAACTGCAACCTGTCCCACTGCCCCATCGCCCACAGCGCCTGCTCCGGGGCTGCCTACAGGAGACCCTCCAGCTGTAAGTGCCTGCCTGGGCTTGGGTAGGACAGCTGGCTGCTGAGGAAGGCAGGAGCCTCCCCTGAAATGGGAAATGTAAACCCCTCCCTCTGAATTATCATAGTTTTGAAATTAGGGGGCTCT
>JACDOX010000279.1:716460-760552 GCA_014549065.1 Cardinalis cardinalis | reverse complement strand
TCTTTTCTTTTCTTTTCTTTTCTTTTCTTTTCTTTTCTTTTCTTTTCTTTTCTTTTCTTTTCTTTTCTTTTCTTTTCTTTTCTTTTCTTCTTTTCCTCTTCTACTATTAACAGCATCAAAACTTTTTGTTTGAATCACATTTTTAGGTATATTTTGAACCTTCAAAGTTCTTTCCGTTTTATACACAGAGACTCAATTTTCTTTGCTCTTCTGGGTTTAAACTGGATAGTAACGTGGTGATGTCCCAAGTACTCAGTTTTGTCTGCTCAGGTTTGGGTGGGAATGCTCAGTGCCTTTCCCAGGGGCAGGGAATGATATAATGGTATATTACTCACAGTCCTGTGAGTAATAAGATATTTTTTTAAGTCCTTGACGATCATTGCAGCTGCCTACTGAGCTTATGCCTTCCAGTTAATTGTGGCCCATTAGCAGAGATGCCCCCCTCAGGATCGGTGGGACTGTGCTGGTGCTTCCCTGGAGGGAGTTACCAGGGCCGAATCATTGGTGTAAAGAAAAAAACCAAAGAAACCTTAACATGCCTGGCAGGATTTACCTCTTTTTCTCTGTGTCATTTAACACCCAGCCGGTAGCCTGAGATATCAGGTGTGCACTGGGCAGCTACTGTGAGCCACCCATCATTAAGGATTTATCAGAAATGGAGGGCAGCAGAATACACAGTTTGATTTAAACCCAAGAAGTGCTAAATTTCTCCTGTAACCACCAGAGAGGTGTACTCAAATACTCAGAAATGAAAACTCTCTTGGTCCTCCTGTTCATCGATCAAACTCAGTCTGCAGCATTTTAATTAAGTTTTCCCACCCAGGGTTTTATCTGTGCATCATAAACTGAAGTTTTTTTTTTAACGGGGCCAAAAGTGGTCTCACAGTAACAAATGATTTGATTATTGCAAAAGGAAAAAAATAATTTTTCTTCGGATGAAAAGTATTCCTAAATTATGTTTTAATCACATATTATTTTCTGTAGATTGTGTTTTTCCAAGTATGAAGAAAAGTTCTTTGTAGCATTTCTTGTAAAGCTACATAATTTGGACCTTAAAGGTCTGGTTTGTTAGTGTGTCTTGCTTAGAGTCTTCTGATTTAAAAATCATTGCTAATATTCTACTGCAGTGATATGAAAGAGCTTGACCTAGGATGTTAAAATTTCCAATCTTGTCAAAAAGGATATGGACCATCCATGAAGAACCCTAAACTAAGCTTAAATCTTCTCACACACTTTTCTTTCACTCTTGAATTTCTGTTTATTGCAGAGAAGCTGTTGCTCATTATGGGCATATCTGTAATTTTACCATTTGTCTATTGAAGGGGAAATGCTCTGCTGAAATGTTTTAGGTGATATCTAACTTACAGATAGTGGTTTGTGATATTACTGTCAGAATTCTCTGTCAATAAAAAGTCTTTCCTTTTTGAGCTACAGCAGTAGTGTTCAGACACATCAATGACTTGTCACTGAACAGCTCTGCAGAAGGGAAATTAACAGTCCCATGGAAAGGGTTCCCTAACCAGGACTACCTGGAGCTTTTTGTATATGCATTGGTGATGATCTGTCCCTGCACGACAGCAGAATCCTTATACAACTAACATTGCTTTGTTTGTTGGACATACTTCATTTCTGCTCTCCCACTCTCTGGTGGGAGTCCTTCTGACAGTACTCCTTGTAGCAAGAGCAATTTTTTTCATCAACAACTGGTATTTCTCTCACTCCCAATGGCACTTCTTCCTTCTTACCTGTAGGAATTGTCAGCAACCCCATAAACTTAGTTTTTCCACAAGTCTCCATTCTTTCAATTTTCCTTTTCAAGCTCCACTTAGCATGTCTCTCCAGCTGCAAAAGTCTTACTAGCTTTCATCCCTTCAGATTTCTTTTTCTGTTTCTCAGATTGACTTTCTAGATCTTTTATGCGATTTTTTAGCCTTGTGCTTTTATTAAGGGAACGGTCTCTTGTGATTCAAGTACTGAGTGAGGTTACCTGGGCTGTTTCCACCTCTGTCAGGAAATCTATTTGCAATCTTTTGTGCCACAGTGCCCTAGCATTAAGGTGAGGAAACAATTTTCTCATTTCCAGGCATTAGGTGAAGTATACTTCACTAATGACTGTGATGAGATTACTGGGTAATTGTCAAGTGCCATTATCCATAATTTTACATAACTTTCAAAGTGCACTAGGCTTTTAACAACCATTTACTGAAAAAGAGGTTAATATTAAGATTACTTGACCTGCTACAAGACACTCTCTTCAATGTTTTAATTTTGCAGTTCTTCAGATATTTTGATTTAAATACTCAATTTGGTACCCTAAAATAAATAGCCTAAACACTCCCTCAAAGTTTAAAATCTGCTGGAAAAGCAGATCAACATTTCTCAGAACACAGTTAGGAAGAGTATCTTGTGTTGTCCAGTATTACTAGCACTACTGTTACTGTTGCTACAAGACACAAAATCTTCTGTGGGGACACAGCCTTCCACTGTTTTTTTTTATTTTGCAGGTTTCAATGGCTAGATTTAATAGCCTCAACATGTTCTTTTAACACCGTTCTTCATATGTGAAAACAAAAATGAAGGCCCAAAATTGGTAAAATCTTTGCTCTTCCAAATGCATTAGGATGAAAAAAATCAGTAAGTCCTTGTCAGTAAATTGCTTCCAAGCTGTGTAATGAAGAACAATACAGAACAAATAAGAAAGGGCACACAGTGGGCAATAACACTGAGCATACACATTATTGTAACAGATGGTTCCTATTAGTAAGGCTACTTAGCAGTTCTTCTAATGTACCCTTTCATTCTTCTAACAAGCATGAAGTATTTTTGATTCAGTGATGCTTTAATATTTGATAACCACATTACTTGTGGAAAAATCTAATTGGAAAAAAATTGTTTTGTGTGAATAGAAGGATTCTAAAATGGTGTCTGTCAGTACTTAAAAAGAGTTGAGCAGATCAACTTCTTTACAATATATAATACTTCTACAGCTAGGAGTGAAAATATTTATAAGAAAGAATTATTGTTGTTGTTGAAGGACATTGAGTTTGAAAGGTGTAGAGTGATTTGCTAAAGTTTTTCTGTCCTTCAGGCTAACAGATTTTTTAAACATTCATCCATTCTGCTGTTTTCTAGATCCTAGTACTGGATCCATTTAGTTTTTCCTTTTGTTAAATGCTGAGGAAGGTTGAAGTAATGTAATCAATAAAGAACATTTGTTAGTTTTACTAACATTTGTTAGTTTTATGTCAACAATAAAACAAATTCTGCTACTGCTTATTTTCTAAAGAAGATGGTGGCAGCATTGCCTAATAGCATTTATATGTTTAGCTACAGCTCTCCTGTCTTCCATGTTAAAAAGAATTTAATTTAGCCAGTTGAAATTGAAGATGAAAAAAAAATATAGGAGATCAGGCTCTGCATAAATAATTTTCAAATATCTAGTTGCTGACACATGGGATTAATGCTGATTAAGCAAAAAATTTCTATGTGTATATAGAGAAACTGAAAAATAAAAACTAATAATACCACCCAGAGGGGCCAGAAGGAGGATAAGATGATGAGGCTACATTGTGCCTGGCCTTGCTAAGCTGGCTACTGAGCCTCACACACAGTCATATATCTAAGAATGGTCTTGCATCATGTTTGATGCAAGAGGTTCTGATCTAGCTGCTAAATGCTGTTATAATGAGTAGTAACAGTACAGTTTTAACCACGGATGTGAGCACTGCTAGGGAAAAACTTTTAGGATCGGGAAGAGGAGAGATGATAACTTAAACCTGTAAAAGGAATAATCTATGTCAAAAATAGATATAAAATACAAAATTCACCCTAATTTCCATGCTTCCTTGTAGCATATAACTCCTTTTTGCAGAAAAATACATAAATAATACATAAAATTAGTAATAAAAAATTTCAGTGACAAGAAAAGAACATGATTATTACTTCAATCCACAGAAAGCAATTCTTGTCACAATATTTCTCAAAGTTTTTTGAAGAGAAAGTTTTCATGCTTCAGACTGACAGACTGAATAATTTTCTCTTCTTATTGTACTTTCAGAACATTGTTATTCTAAATGTCTCTCCAAGTTCTCAGGTACTGATTAAGGAAGAAAGACTGAAACACCAATTGGTGTTTTACCAACCAGTCATGAAACCATACAGAGGTATTTTGTTCTTTGGACTGATAAATAGGTTCCTTGACCTAATGAAATATAGTAGTGATTGTCATGATAATCAGCTAAGATGAAATGATTCTTCAGCTTCTTCAAATTCCTTTGTGCATGGCACTGGATCCACTAAAAACATTGAGGTAGACATGGAAATCATACCTGAAAACTTAACCAATTCAATCCAATCCAATTTGCAAAAGCATTATGACCATAAGCCAGGAGACATTAAAAGACCAAAAACGTAATCGTCTTAATGGCTTTCAAAACTGGCCTAACGTGACATAGGAATCAGACTTTTCATTAAATCAAGCCAGGTATGGAAGCCCTCTGTTTTCTATCAGGTTCATATTCAAACAAAGTTTTCACTAATATGAATGGTGAGTGTTGAGGCAAAAAAAAATTAGGAACTTTGCATTTCTCTACAGTTCATTACACACTTTGCTTTTTGATGAATGGTTTTAACACAATGGAAGACAGACATTCAGAGTCAGCATGACTTTCTCCTGTCTTCTCTATTCTTCTCAGATTTCACTTTTTTTTTTTATCATGATGTGTAGAATATTCTGAGGCCATGTAAGACCTGCTTGACAAATATTCTTTGTAAGTTTTAATAGTACTGTCTATTCAGGCTGGTTACAGAATAGAAGCTCTAACATGAATGGTAAGGAATTTATTCAGAGTAAATCTTGATGATTTACCCAAGTAAAGATGGTAGTAATAGTCACACATTAAAGGGCCTGATTAGGGTCTACCTCTCTGCTTCATGTCTATGTGATGAAGATGTTTTCTGCCCCAACAAGGACTAGTCCTGGTGACATGACAGTTGCTAAGAGAAAAATGTGTCATACCAACAGTTGCACTTAATGAGTTCAACCTACCAACATACTGTCAAATGCCATCAGCAAATGCAGTCTCCAGAATGCAGGTGTTAAATCTGTCAACTCTCAATTAATTGTCTCTGTTACGTTTGGTCATCCAATGTTTCTCAGGCGCTGCAGGTGATAGACTAGCTGGGGTAATATATCATGTATGCAGAGTCGTTTATTTCCAATAGTAAGATAGAGATATTTTAAAAAAATATGTATCTACGGTACTATACTAAGAGGGAGTGAAGCAAAGAAGTCACAGACAAGGTTGTAAGCAAATGCTAAAAAGGAAAATCAGCATGTGCATGCTTGTGTATAAATTTGTTTTTACCATTTTATCTTTGCTCATGGAAAAGGTGAATTAAAACATAACTGAAGTATGAAACTTTGTATTATGGGTCTGTTCTTAAATAATTATTGCACATTAAGTTTATGATTGCATGAGAAGAATTGTTGTCTTGGTAAAATAGAGAAAACTAGCGGCCACATACCACAAGGAGATTTGAATGCTGGCACCCTGACCTCCACCTTGTCAAGTATCTCTCACTGTATGATATTAAGCTCCTTCACAGAAATAATTTAAGTGCAAATATCAGGTCTTGTTTTATTAATAGGACAGCAAATAAAAAAAAAACTCCTCAAAAATCTCCTTTCTAAGTGATATATTCTGCCCTCTAGAGCAACTATTGCATTTGTAGTTTCAAAGGAAAACCTTGAATTCATTATAAGAATTTATTTTTAGATCTTATCAAACATTAATAAGGAATTAAACACTATATTGCCCTTCTTTTTAAGGTGCAGAATTTAAATGCAATTTAAATCAGTAAGCTGCAGAATATATAAGCTAGTCCCACAAAATAGGGGATGTAAGCTTGTATTGAGAAGAAAGGGGACCAAGGAGAGCTATCAGAGAGTTCACTCAAGGAATGAATCCAAAATCTAATACTGGCAATACTGGCAATATTAGCAATCTTTATTCTTATGACATTGTATATCTAGAGAATAATAAGGTGACAAGAAACCTACAGAGTGGATTTGTCAAGATAAATCCCATGTAGCCAAACTGTTTTCTTCTCTTACAGAATAGCTGATTTAACTAATAAGAGAAAAAAATTTGATAAGACATATATATTGTTTACTCAAGTAAAAATTCCATCTAACAGGGAAATGAACGATCTGAAAGAAATTGCTATAAAATTGATGGACTGGGTAAAAAACTATAGTCAAGAAAATTATCAACATGAAATGAAGAAAGGGTGACCTCCATCTTTTAAATTTGCACATTTTCTTTATTTCCTTAAAAGACATCCACATCAGAAGTGGAAGAGAATTGCAAAGTTTTTGGGTGCCATTTGCAGAAAAATATAATATTAAGTGAAGAAATCCTTCAAAAATCCATGCTTCATCCACCCATATTTGCTAAAGAAAGTACAAAGTGTTTCTGCATGACAGAAAACTGTCACCTTCATTACAAGGTGTGGGAAAATAGGGAGGCAGAAACAGTTACCGTGGTCTGTACAAGTAAACTTGTTAAGTTTAAAAGGTGATGAAAGAAGTGATCTGTAAGTAAAAAGAAAAGAAGAAAAAATAAAAGGTGTTTGTGTGCATGTCACCTAAAATAAAAAACAATAACTATCTAAAAGACTGCAATTTTGCAAGAGGAACAAATATTTCTAAGACCAGGAAAGAGTTCCGTCTCAGCATGGTGCTATACAATTATAAATCAAATTACAGAAACAACAGCTTTTGGCAGATGGTGTTTTACTTTTCAGTAAGATGTCTTAAAACAATAACATAATTCAAGACATTGCTGAAGAAATGTGAAGATAAAAATGTACTCAAAGAGAAAACAAGAAAAACAAATTAGCAGATTTTCAAAACAATTGAACTTTATCTAGCATTAGCCTGCTGAAGGCAGTGGATGGTAAGTCATTTTCTTCTGGACACAGCACTCAAGGTGTGGCCTCACCTGTGCCTAGTACAGAGGAGAATGACCTCCCTGCTCCTGCTGGCCACGCTATTCCTGATGCAAGCCAGGATGCCCTTGGCCTTCTTGGCCCCCAGGGCACACTGCTGGCTCATGTTCAGCCAGCTGTCAAGCAGAACCCCCAGGTCCCTTTCTGTCTGGGCACTGTCCAGCCACACCGTCCCCAGGCTGTAGTGCTGCAGGGGGTTATTGTGGCCAAAGTGCAGGACTCTGCCCCAGGCCTTCTTAAACCTCATATTGTTGGATTCGAACCATCTATGCAGCCTGTCCAGGTCTCTCTGCAGACTCCCCTTGCCTTTCAGTAGATTGACACTCCTCCCCAGCTCGGTGCCACCTGCAAATTTGCTAACAGTAGACTTGATCTCATCATCTTATGATCTTAAAACAGGACTGGGTCCAGCCCTGATCCCTGGGGATACCATCAATGGCTGGCCAGGAGCTGTATGCACGTACTGTTACACACACATTTTCACAGCTTCAGTTTTAGCATTGCTAGGCCAGAAGATTCCCTTGGGTGCTTTTCAGTCTCAGAGATATTAATTCAAAATCTGTTCATTTATTAGTAACAACTACAGAAAGCACCCAGGCAAAATAGCTCAAATCAGCTCTTAATGATATAAGCATCCACAAGGCAAGTTAGCAATGTGAGTGCTGTTCCTCAGTAAACTATGCTTGCATGCAAGCAACTATCACTCAGTTAGCTGTTCTTTAATGGGTAGTTACATGTTGATTTCTGCTTTTTACTGAGAAGTGAGAAGGTTATTCTCATAGGGTTTGTTTTTCTTTTTCTTTGGGCTTTATTCCCCTCTTTGAAGTTCTTTTTCAAAGTCTATAGTATACAGGATTTCAGGGATGCTGATTTTTAACTTTAATTCTAATAAGAATTTAAGATAGGAAACTGCCTGCATCTTCCTCTCGTCACAGGACATCCAGATCACTATTTCAGCAATAATGAAAGTAGCTGTAATACAGTTGGGGAGCGTAATTCAAACTTACTTCAACATTTTTCTATTTCTTACAGAATTTTTTTAAACATATGAGATGACCTAAAATCTACTGGAAATACGTATCAAATGTTATTCAGTAAAATATCTGTATAGGTGCAAAAGAATTTATGCGGGAAATATCAGCACAAAAAAACCCCAAAAAAACTCCCAAAAATGGGGACATATAACAATGCCCACTTATTCTTTACCTATATTAAAAAAAAGGTTTTTTCTAAATGATGACTTGTGCATATTGATTCCTTTTCAGCTCTTTCATGGAAGCTTGATAATCAGACCCTTCTTAAGTTTGCATGTGAGAAAAAATCGTAGCTAGGTGATCCACTGACAAATTTGTCAATAAATAAATGTACTTCAACCTTTGCTTAGTACTAAAACTTGCTTGCAATCTAATGTCTTCTAATCAAATTTGAGGCTGAAATTCCTGCCACAGACACTGCAAAGTTTGATTTTCTTATCACTCTCTATACACTGATAGATGCTCTTATTATTAGGTTTTGTATCAGGCCATGAGTGTCTGGTTATGAAGCAGTGCATACAAAAGTTTTGGCATTCAGTTTCTGTACCTTAGATATTTGTAACATATTTGACGTCTACTTTTTTCCATGTGCCACTTGGATTTTTCCTTTCAAATGTTCCACATCCAAAGCTATGTATTTTTAGGGAAAAGCTTGCTATGTCAGCTCATGCTATACTAGAATAAACATTGCATACAAAAGTTTTTAGCTGAAGAAAACTGTCTCTTCTCTGGTTGTTTGTCTTCAGAGACTGCAAATTTGTGGATAGGTTAATAGGATTGCTTATAAAGAAGTACTGTCTTATAGCATGTTTTTCATGTAATCATGACTTTTAAAAGTGAAGATTACTAGAGCTGAATTCTGAATTGTTTATGGACAAGATGATTTGGAGTAATTCCTTTACGTTCTTCCACTTTGAGAGCTTTATTTTCCTTCACTGTACCTAAAAACAGACACAGAGGACTAATGATCTTCACACTTGACTTAATGTGTGAAGATTTGATTCACACTAGATAAACACAAATTTAAAAAAAGTGTTTATTTATCTAAATAAAAAGAACTGAAACAACTAAACCAGAAACAAAAAATGAGTGAAACTCTTGTATTTTCTCTGACCATTTCGTTAAATTACTTTGCTGTGTTCAGGCACAGAGAAATATAGGCTGCAAGGAAGAAGGGTAAAATCTACAGACACTTTTTATTACTTGTATGCTGCCTTAGCTATGTGTGTGCTCTTCAATCAGACTTTACAGATGCCATGGACAAAATATGCTGGATCCAATTTCTGGTGTTCTCTGGCTCATTTGCAGCTTAGTCTTTGATGCCGAATAAATGCCTACTTAGGGCAAAGGAAGGGCTCATGACTAGAGTAAAGAGGGGAGAAAATTAATTTTCTTAGAAAAAATCTTTCTGTCAGAGGCATGTGATCTTTATCAGCAGCTATGGGGTTACTATTCTGCAGGCAGGTGACAAAACAGGTGACAATTACTAGTGTGTTTTGGTAAGATCATCACAAAGCAGAGTCATAATTTACTAATTGAGCACATTTGTCTTTTTGCATTGTATCTGTGTCTGAGAGCAATAGATGAAACAGTTTGTTTTAATTGTTTTATTTGGAGGTTGTACCACCATAAAGCCATCAGACTCAAACTGTTTCTGAAGCACCTTCCTTACCTTTGCACTAAACTGGCTGCAATTGATTGATTTCTATGTTAGATGGGAGACCAAATTTCTAGTGTCTTTAGTTTACACATACTAAAAAAACCCATAAAATGCTTGTATAACGTATTGGTTCAGTTTAGTTTAACAAAGATTTAAGTTATTGGTGTTTAACCTTGCCACTTTCTCCATTCATCTTCTTTCTGTTCCAGGCTTGAATCACCAGATATCAGAAGACTTCAAGTCATTGGAAATTGTCTCTCAATCTCCAGAGTGTGTTTGCTTTGAATATATTTTTAATTTCTCCTCAAACTTAAGAAAACATTCAGATTTCATAAGCAATTTCTTTCCTGTGTGTGAACTCCTTCTGACTATAAATAGCAGGATACTGCAGCAGGCTCTTTTCAGGTTAGTACTTTGCCAGTGCAAAAAGATAAACTCCCCACTAGGAAATAAAAATATAAATTAAAAATTGAGGAGAAAATAATAAAAAGCTGCTCTTTTTCCCTGAGACTGACTTCTGTTTTTTTTTTTTCCCCTTGTCTTTTTTGCTCTTTTTTTTCTTTTAAAATTCTAAACCACATGAAAGCATAGGAGTCTGATGCTATGGGTTTTCATCCTGAAGAACATAGGTGACATATTATGAGCTGTATTATCAGTATCATTAAATGATAAAGTGCCAAGCTCTATAGCAGATGTGAAGTTGCTCTTCTTCTGTTTCAGAAAGGGTTTTAATAAATAATGGCTGAGTGCAAAAATTTTGCCTTTCTATATAAGAATTTTTCCACAGGGTATTGCATACAGTTTGGCTTGACATCCCCAAAGACATGCAATAATCAAGTTAGTTAAGACCTAATAGGAAAATGTATTCTAAGATCTCTATTCATTTCAAATGAAGTATTGGGGTTTTAAAATAAAGTTTCAATTTGCACCCATTTCCATAGAGTGGAAAAGCAGAAAAGACACAGAGGCTAAGAAGGGAGGGTCAAAGTTTAATTTGCAAATCCTTTTAAATTTGTTTCATAAAACCAAGACAGTGACAGACCAAATTGAATGCCTTTTCTGTTGAACAGCTCCATATTTTAGGGCAGAGAACTAATATGCAAATTAGACAAATAGTGTGGGGCCCAGATTGTTGGTGTTTCTCAGCATCTAAAAGGGGTTTGAAAGAGAGGCCTTGAGTAAACAAGCAGTAACAACAACAAGAAACTGCAATAAGAAACTACTTAAAATGGTACTAGTTTTAAGTACTAAAGAAATTTGCCACAGCTTACAACAACATGAAACTGAACTGCATCTTCCAGTGTAGGATTCCCTGTTGATTCCAGACACAGAACCCACTTTACCTAAGAGGTAATCTACCTACATAATTTTAAAGTTCAATACTTGCATTTGATGCAACTGCATATAGAAAAAAGAATTAGAATAGTGTCTTAAAGATAGGAGCTGAAGAGTGACTAGGAAAGGATGAAGGAGAGTTCCATAAAAGTAGTGCTACATTTGATCCATATTTTTCTGAGACATTTAAGTGGGCCACATAATTCATTACTCATATCTCAGTGGTAGTTAAGGACAGCATAAAGTTCACAGGAGAATTTGAATTGCTCACTGTCACTTTCACTTTATGGCTTTCAGCTTTGGTCCTACATTTAAGCCTTCCTAATTGTCCTACATGATGTCTATGCATAAAGCAATTCACTCAGGATGCATGGTGACCAGTTGCCTTTCTGCTAAGGGTTCTTCTGGTGATGAGGGGTTGACAATTCCAATTTCTTAACTCAGTGACTCCTCGGCTGTGCAAGAAATCTCTGATAGGAATGATATAATGGTATATTTGATATCTGTGATACAATGTCTCCTCATTTTTTGTCCTTCTGTTTTGACTCCTGACAAAAGCAAATATTTCCTTGAGAGATGGAAAAGCAGGAGATGAGGTAGTATCTCAGAAACAGTGAAAATTTTGTTTCAACAGTATAAATTAATCCTCTGTTATCCAGTGCAAGTTAGATATTATTTCTTGCTGTTAGCAGTGTTTAAACTTGACAGCCATTGTATGCAAAAGCCAAAAAAAGCATACAAGCAATAGAGATACATTCTTCAAGGGCTTGGATTCTTTCAAATATTTTCTTAGCAGTTACCTAGATGAGATGCATCACAGCTCCTATACTCAGCTGAGTCAGCAGATGGAAACGCGGGTCTTGCGTTTTGATTACTAGAAAACTTCTAACTGCAGTATTTGGTGGTTTCAGAAACACACATGAGTTTGCCTTTATAACGTCTTTGTGAATTATGGAAATTTGATCTCTAAAGTGTGGATGGAATTTGCATCAGACAGCTGGTTCACAGGTTGAATCTGAAGCAGTGAATCTGAAGCAGATGTAGGAGGAGATGAAGAGTTTCCAAGTCCTGACCAGAAATCTTCAGCAAAGGTTGTGGGATTGATAGTGGAGCCCTGGAAAAAGGTTAAAGATAGAATCTAAATTGTTAAGCTTTGTGTTTTCCCAGATCAACTGTACCTGCGTAAACAGTATGATAAATGATATAATTGTTAGATGTGATGATTGTTTAGTAATTAAATATAATTATTGTATAACCATAAGAAGAATCATGAGAAACTATGTTGGAAATTCAAAGAGGACTATGTTTAGCTGAAATCTATGTATACAATAGAACAATATAAGTTTAATAATTAACATGAAAGTTATATAATGATAGAGTATAAAACACGCTCATCTCGAATGTATGGTCGGAATCAGATCTAGGTGAAAACACCCCGATTCCCAGAGCTCTTAATAAAAAGCACCACATATAATCATTACGTGATTATGTGTTTCTGAACGCTAACAGGGTAAGATCATGTCTTGAAGTAGGTGTGACCAACACAACAACCTGACCAAGAAATTGCCTAGAGCTTGCCTGGTCCCACCCCACTGCAGCTCTCTAGAGGCTGTCTCCAGTCCTGTACTATTTTCCTGTCTTGTTCCTGTAGATCATTCTGTAAATGTTTTGCACTCCCACATGGGTTAGAGGAGCGGCATCCTTCCCTTAATGGAGATCAGGAACAGTGAAACAACCCTGGGAATTGTATAAACTTCAAGCATACTAGTCAGAAACACTGCAAACCAAGCCTTCTCATGAAAGTACATTTAGGCTGCCAGGTACTCCTGTGTGCTGTGGAAGAGCCTTGAGTACTACCATGGTAACACATCTATGTCACAGCCATGCCACATGTATCGAAACACTTATCCACTTCACACATCTTGGCATTCCTGAAATTATTGGGCTTTGCTGTTATGTTTAATCCATGATCCCCTTACACCATACAGCATTCCTGAAGTTAAGCAGCAAGTACCTTTCCTGAGTCTCCATAATGCAAAGAAAATTGCAAAAACCTGCTATGACTTCTTGCATATGAAGAAGAAAAATACATGTATATGGGATTTTTGGTAAATTCAGCTTAAGCTTTCTGACTGTAGGCTGCCATTCAAACAATGCCTTGAGAGCTGCTGGAGCTCTTAAGCATTCCTGCTAGGACAGCTGATGTAAGGAATAGAAAAGCAATCAGACAAAATAGGCTCTGAAGCTCATAAAGCAGATGTGGACATCATGATTCAGATTACTTACTGCTGTAAATGGTATGATAGAATTGCAGCGCTTTGCAAATGTGAGATAGCCAAGCTTTATAATTTATCATTTTTCTCCCTTGTTTGTAATGAATACAATTCCTTCACAAGTTAATAGACAATAAATTTTCCTTGTGATCTTAGCATTTGCATTTAAATGTAAAAAACCCCATAACCTGTTTTTGTATGGATTTCAGCAACCATGTTACAGAATATAACGATAGTAATTTACAGACTGATGCATATTTGCTTCCACATTTGTCCCTGCAGTCACACTTATATATGTGGACAACACAACAGCACACTCAAATAAAAAAAAATTATAAGAGAATACTTTGGCCGGGCATTCTGATTTGGCTGAATTATGACTTAGGATGAGTGAGTGACACTTTTACTGAAGCTGGAGGCTCTTCCTAATGCATAACCAAGGGTGATCTTCTTCCACCAGGGTTTAATCACCCATAGTGAATCTAATAGCTAAATGGTCTTTTTCCTTTGCGGCTGAACCCACAGATCTAGGTGACAGTTTCTTTTCAAAGTGATCCTATTACAAGTATTAATCTTATCCAATGTTGTGCAAAGTCTTTAAAGTAACAGTAATATTCTTTTTATAGATCCTGTCTCTATTTGGCCTTGTGTAATAAATGTTCTAATGTAATAAATGTGTTATGTTAACTACTTCTAGAAATTTCTAATATCCACCACTGCATTTTTGCATTTTAGGTTACTTGTGTCTTTTCAAATAGTTTCATTTTTCATTACTTTTCTACTATATTTTCTCCTAATCTTGAACTAGATGGCTAAAGACCAAAAGGTCTACACAGCAGCTTTTTAAGCTAGTAATTAATACAATCAGTTGAATTTTGCCCCTGGAGATATCCACCAAACAAAAAAAAATTTTTACTATTTTTTCTTAGAATATCATCAGACCAGTGTTTGAAGTACAGCCTTCTGCTCCACCTGAAAGGGAATGTAAAACTGAGGTTTATGTTACAAGTAATTTTACCCATTGCAGGTAGTGCATATCTGTGCTGTGTTTAAGATCTTCTTATACACATAAAATTAGTTTATTTGTTGTATCTCTATATGAACTTTGTTCTTCTGAGAGGTTTAAGAGAAATTGCTGTTGTGTTCTTACCTATCAGTATTGCTCATGAGAGATATTATCATCCTTCCAAGGGTCCTTCCTCATCTAATTTAACTCCCTTGATGTATTTTAGCAATTAAAATGAGTGACTAGAGTCTTTCATGGTTTAATTTATATGCTATTCAGACATTACTTAGGCAATGCCTTCATTTGGTTAAATTTGTCTGAACAGAATGGAAATTCCTTAGTTTTCCCTTGGAAATTCGAGTCTTCCATGATAGTAGTCTCTTCACATGCTTTTTATGCTGTGATTTGCATAGAGCTGGAAGAGTTATGCACCTCTACACGCACCTATTACACTAGTAATGGGTGAAACTTTAGGTGGAAAGGCCAACTGAACAAAAAGGAATTCCACATAGTAGGGCATTACTTCTATTATTCAGGTCTTGCAAGTGTAAAAAGATAAGGTTAAATCTTGGAACAATTATCTTCCCTGTACTACTAGCTTTGAGCTGTATTTCAGCTCCTTCTGCTCACCACAGCCTTTCAAAATTTCTTAGTAACAATGACAACAGGACTTAGTAAGAAAGATAATCTTTACTAGCAGCACTGGTCCTGTAATGCACTCTTAATTCATGCAGTCTCTGAATGTGAAGAACACTCTATGTGTGCTTAGAAGATAACTAAATACACAGTGTTTCTCTATTAGGTATCCACACTCATACGTGTATGCCTCTTCTGAGTCAATTTAGAAAGGGACTGAAGAGATAAATATGCAGCAACCTCTTTATTACTTTTGTTCTTCGCAAAGGCAATTTTTTTTCCCCGATACATGTGTATTTTGCATGAAAAATCACAATATCTGAGACAATACATTGAATTGAAAGTGTTCCTTGGGGTTGCACTGCTGTAATGGTGACTCAGATTTTTCAAAGGATTTCTAAAAATGACAAACCAGGAGTCTGGGCATCAGAGCCCATTTCAAAGCATAAACTAGAAATTAAGTGAAATGATTCCTATTTGTCTAAAGAGTGAATGTAAACTAAAATGATTGCATATGTTGTGTATGAACTGTTCATTCTACATATATTTTAGAGACATCTGTGATAAAAGTAATCCTTAGGCTTCTGAGACCAAACATCATTCATTTCCCAGGATACCTTCATGGGAAATCTGGACTGGTCACAGTAAGTAGGGATGAGGAAGGACATCTATTCTGTACAGGAGGGTAAGAGTGTGGTATGAGATGTGTACGACTGTACTAACAGATTTTCATTACTTATGGAACTTAATGATCACAACCTTCTAGGTACATCTGTTGCGCTTCCAGCAAGGGTTGTCTCTTTAAAGCAAATGGATTTTTGTTTTGTGCTTCTGTGTTGACCTCCAGCCTCTGTTCTCTCTGGGGGATTTGCCCATCATAGAGTCACTACAGAGAGACAGAGACTCATGCATGCACACACAAGCATGCACGCACACATAAGCATGCACACGTATGCTGACAAGTACAGTTGAATAAGATAATTGCCTTTTAAGTATTACAGGGAACAGAAGGCCAAAATAATTTCAAAAGTAAAATGTATAAACAGGAATTTTTAACAGTTAGGCAAAGGTAAAGGCAAGAAATCCTCCTAAAAATGGAATCTTTTTACATGGGATTTAATTCAAGCCACCCAGTACATTATCTCTTCGTGAGGTTTATCCTGGGAGATTGCGCTGCCCAAGGAATAACACAGAAGGATACCAGTAAAGATTGGCCTGTGCCAGGAAAACATTTTAATCAAGTTTATGCAGCTTGAACAGGTGACAATCTGGTTGTTTCATGCCGAGACAATGAAACTTACTTGTAAGCATTTTCCTTGTTTATGAGCTCCTTCAAATATAAAACCCTGGTACCATAATAGAAAACTCTAATTTAGATATATTTTTAAACCGCTTATACATCTGAATTATTTTTACCAGAGTTTTATTTCTGTAAGGGCTTGGATTCTGGGAAGTATGGTTCAACTCCCACTTAACACTGCAGTCAAGGTGCTCAGCTGATGTAAAGCACTGTAATTTCCTTCATTACATTGTAGCAAAGCATCCAAATTATTGACCTACAGGGAAAAGTATCCTAGCTCAACCTATTTTTGTCAACGAGAGTGTTGTTCAAACTAAGTTTATTTTTAGTTAGTACATTTATATGGCTATATTCATCAGGGGTGATCAGATGATTTACATTAGTGGAAATCCTTACTTGCCGAAAATATACTTTGCTGCACTGAACACATGACAGGAATAGCCTGTAACTATCCCTTTGCAGGCCTGATCATATTTTATTTGTGCTGAATTTCTCACAGTGGCTGATATTACAAAAGGATCATGGACCATGTGGGTTTTTTTTTAATTGCTATTATTGTTTTATTTAGCTTGAAGTTCCTGCACTGAAGAACAGTGACTTTATCTTCATCTTGTGAATATTCTTGTTGAATTAGCATATTTCAAATTTCATCACATAGATTATTCTCTCTGCAATTATTGATTTTTTAAAATAAATTGTGCCTAAAGTTGTAGGGGAAACAGTTTCCATGAGAAACTACTAAATAAAAAAATTTTGCTTCAAAAATGGGGAGTCAATACATCTAATATCCTGTTCTCATGCCTTCAAGCCAGCAAAACTCTACTAGCTTACTTTTGCCAATCTTACTATTGGATTTAAATACTTTTCCAGATGCAGTACTATTATTATCTGTTATTCAGTACGCTCATCATCGTTGCTCTTTCTATGTTCTGCGAATATAGCTCCAGAAGTCAAGGAATTGTGCTCTTGTGAAACATTTTGATTGCAATGATAATAATATTAATAATAATAATACTTAATTTGCTGTGTGCATCCAGACTGATAGGCCAAGTTCAGTCTGGTAACACGTTTCCTATGCACAACAGCACTCAAATCAAAGAACAAAGAACAAAGGATTGCCCAAAAAAATCTTGCAGGAAAATGTTTCCTTATGTGTGGTAGCACTTCACTTAGGGGGTTTTGTATCATTTAAATACATTGGAAATGTTATTATTTATTTTTTCCATCCTCAGGAAGATTAAAAGATAAATATAAGCACAGTAATTATCACTGCATAAGGATATATTATTATGAAATTAATTACATGATTGCTGACATTAGATCTTAATTTTTTTGTGATTTTTTTTTGTTTGCATGGTTTTTGGTTTTTTTTTTGTTATTTTGTTTTGTTTTGTTTTTTGTTTGTTTNTGAGTTTTGCTAGAAGAGTTCGACAACTATGAAACCATTTTCCACTAAATTGCAGATATTTAAAACTTATTTAAATTGTAATGAGATCGATTTGGCACAAACTGAAAGAAATACTGGGTGCCTAGTAGGTCATTGAAGGTTCTGAAATTACAAAAGGTTCTGAAATTCCATAAATGTTTCTTCAACAACATGTACTCTCTGTTGTCGTAGAAACTTCATGGTGCAGTAATTTGAAGAACGAGTGAGGGGTGCTTCCCTTTCTCTTTTTGTCTTTGTTGAAGGTTTTTTTTATTGTTAGAACACCTAGAATAGTTGCAGACTTTGTGACTTTTAGGTAATAAATAAGACTTAAATAACTGTACTTGCTTTTTGATGTCTACTTTGATATTTTTATACTAAATTTCAGGAATACAGCAGAGCTGTACTCTATCTTTTCATGTGTTGATGCAATTCTATAGATGCACCAAGCTACAACTGAAGTAAGACAAAATGCCTGCCTAATGTCACAGAGGGTTACATACTCTTCCTAAGCTCTCTTCCTTAGGACCTAAAATTTTAATCCTCTGCTCTTCCTTGTTCAGGTGATATACATAAGATTCTCAGATACTGGTTGTACTGCTGTATTGAATTCTGTGCACTCAAACAGAACTAAGCACTGACTTAGACACTTTGTTTTTAAGGTGTGGGTCCCACTGGAATTTGCAGGCCAACTGGAATTACATAGTTTACATTCATATATGACTGCTGCATTTAAAAAATTTTTCTGAGAAGGAAATACTTTTTTAATTCCGAGTTCATTCTATTTATGGCAAAGCTGTTAGGAGAAAGAGAACTACACTAGTAGTTATGATTAACTAGAAAAAGAAAAAAATCAACAAAATGGCTTTAAACAAACTATAAATAAAAGTTTCCATAGTTTCCAAAGTTTAGTGGTAATTGCATTGCTGAATCTATGTTTTGTCTCCTCTCAACAACAAAAGATGTAGGATTAAATTAATTAATTACTTAAAGTAATTAAATTGAAAATTTCGCTTTAGATTACTGGTTCTGCCTCATCGATGAGGGAATTATCAATATTTCAAGGATTTTCAAGTCTTAGCAGTTTTAAATTACTTAATAATAATAAAAAAATAATAAATGAGAGAGAGCAAGAGAGAAAGACAGAAGGAAATTGCAGAATGAGAGAAGCATGTGATTCTTTCTAGGAAAAGAAAGACATTGGCTAAAAGTCAACAATTATGAGTACACTAAAAGAAAGTCTTGTTCTGTAAAGATTTTTGAAAAAATTTAGTCATTCTGAGCCGACACATAAACCCTAGTCATGTTAAGTTTCAGAACCTACTATAGACTGCCTAATTAATGTTAAATATAGTCTCATAACACTAATTTTATAATTCAGTATATTTTTTATTGAGTTTTCTCCCTCTCTCAAACATAGCATGCACTGCCAGAAGATGTCGGTCAATGTCACTGCTATGTTGTCACCTTTGTGTTCACTGGAATGATCAGTAAAACCAACAGGGTTTAGTTGGGTAAATATATCTATAACTGTATTATCTCTCTATATATGTGTACATCTCATGAATATATAAATACATTGTGGCTCGGAAATCCTTGGAAACTTGGGGGAAATTTCACAAAAGCCAGCAAGATATTAAAGTCTCTACAGATTCAATAAAGAGCTGTTATATGAGAACCCTTAGAGAACTCTCTTCCCTTGCATACATCCACTTGTTGTATTACTATTTAATTTAAACCAGTGTCCCAAAAATAAGGATAACAAACAGAAGGAAACAAGTCAGTGAAGTAGGGACATGTAGTGAGAACACACCATATGTGCACATATTTAAACGAGGAAATACGGAATAAATTCTCTATCTCAGCTTCCCTGCTTGGCTGTCTACCAATCTGTGGTTACTTTCAGGCATTGCAGAAGATATAATGTTAAGAAAAGCTTGAAAGAAAAGAAACTGATAGTGAAACTGATACCCAGAGCAATTAAATGATGTATTGAACTTCCCCATATTTGGAGAAACCTTAATCTTTTCTGGAGAAGACTTGTCCCAAATGGATCTTGCAAAACCTCAAACTACATTAAGTCTTCTACATTAAGAAACTTTGTTTTTACCGTATGCCATCAGTTAAAAAAACACAAAAATGATGCTACTTCACATAAAGTGAAGTTACAACCTGTTCAATCAAGCTTGAATAGGAAGTGCACATAAATCAACAGCCTTTCAGTCTCACATACTCCGTGCAGAAATGGCTTCTTTAAAATTCTGTGCCTTTTTAAAAAATTTTGCAATTATAGAGTTTAACTATGTGGCACCTACCTGACTTCATAAAAAAAGTTGATGAATTACTCAAATATTAAAACCAATTCCTGAAAAATTAATTTTAGCCAGAAACACAAAGTATAGAAAAATGAAACTCCAAGAAAGTATTAAGTAACCTTCCGTTCCTACAACTCCTTTATGTATCATTCAAGGTTGTGGAAAAGAGGCACAATACTGATGACTGGGTTTGATAAATCTGTGCCCAGATAAGCAACTTCTCTTGCAGACCTTCCTGAAGGTGTAGACATCTACACTGTTCTATCTCTTTAATTTACAAAGCCTGAACCCAACCCAAATATTGACTGTACACAGATGTTGGTCTTACGTCTCCTCCACTCCTAGTAAGAAAACACCATGTGCCTCGTTAACTGAAGACAGTGACCGAACATTTCCCATTTCACCTTGTAGGAGCAGAAGACAAACTTCTTGCAGCTGTACCACCAATACTCAGCTCTGCAAGACAAAGGGCAACTTTCCAAGTGTTAAAATATCCAAAGTCATATTACACTGATTTATGTCTAAGTGCTTGCATTCTGTGGTGTATCAGGGAATACACTCAACCTTTCTTTTACTTCCACTTCAGGACACTTTAGACCACTGAGCTATCAAAGCCATCACTTTCTTTCCCTGCAAAGGGATAAGCAGAAACAGAAAAATTCAGAATCCTCTCCAGTGAATTAAGAAAGGAAGATGGCCCAGACTTCCTCTGTTGGAATTTAACAATGATATAATGTGGGGTTTTTTTAAATTCAGAACTGGCCAAAATTTATATGTTTTTCTAGCTACATTCCAAAATACCAACAATAACCACTGCATGTTATGCACAAAGATTGCACTCACCAAAATGGTTAGGTATGTTTCTCTGTATCCACACTACCAGAAAACCAAATGTATACCAAATTTGTGGAGTAGGAGGCAGGGTTAAATCTGAAGAAAAAAGCAAAGTAGTTTCTTTAATTTTTGGGGCTCCATTGCTATCAGAAGTGTGCAATTCAGTTTCAGGAACAGGAAAAAAGGAAAAGCAGCCTCCGTTTTGCTCAGCACAGCAATCTGAAATGCCACAAGGCGAGAAGGACTTCTTACCACACATAAACTGCCTTGGTGTTTTGGAGCATATGGTATGCAAGAAATTGTTCTATGTATCCTACCATGAGTAAGAGCAGCAGGACAAATGGAGGAGTTGAAAGCAGCATTAATTTCAGACTTGCAAGCACTTATATTTGGATAATATTCCCTTACTTCAGCAAAAATGGCACTAATAGAAAAATTGACCCAGTGTGGCAAATACCCTAGTGGCAAGAACATTAGGCCTGATCTTAGGCAGAATAATTACCCAGTCTGCTAGCTTTTGGAAGCCACTGATCCACTGTGCTATTGATGTGCTGGTGCATAGTACCTTCATTAAAAGAAGAGGGATGAGGAGGCAGACATAGGCAAACTCCTCATCTTACATTTCAATCCACATTTTGGACACCTGCAATTCCCCCAAGACAATCAAGCTGCTTATTTTTTCAACGTACAAATGCATTTATCAGTGTTCTTGTTTGTGTTCTCAAAACAGTGTGGTAATGTGTATTTATATCTTCACTGTAGTGAAATGTTCATGTGCAAGTGTTCAACAGGTATGGCTTAAGCAAACAGTGTAGCTTATCAACAGAAGATTCAGTCTTTATTCTCTATTTCAGTGAGTTTATAGGAAAATGGAAGGAGGAAAATGGAAAGGTTTACTTTTAAAAATCTGATCTCAACCACTACACTATTTTGGACTGCTCAAAAAATATACTCTATGCAGTGTTTGTGGTCTAAAAAAAGACTCCTTTTGCCCTCTTTTTTCACATTTTAAGGGATATTACATATTTAAAAATTGTTTCCCTCTGTAGCAGCTTTAGGATATTATCAGACCACACAAGCTGCATCTGAGGAAACAGTGCATCTATTTAAGGCTGTTCTTGTTGCAATCCACCTCTGAAGCAGAGCAACCAGGTTCATTGCTAAAGGATCCTGGCTTCATAAAATCCTGGTTGTTACACTGAACACCACGATACCTCCTCTGTGATGAACTCTGGGCATGCCCAGTTTTCTTTCTGAAAGATTCCGGAAGCCTGGTGGCAGCAAGACAGGGGGAATGAGTGTGTGTGTCCGTGTGTTTGGGTGTGCCTGTACAACTGCCTTTCTGAATGTTTTGAATTTTGTTTGTGCCCTGTGGTGGCTCAAGGTATGGTAAAGAGACTGCCATTAAAAAATGCAGTATCCTGCCTCCACAGGATCTATTGCTTTAATGGTAGTTTCTTTTATAGTTCAAAACCAGCTTGTTTAAGGCATCATTTAGCTGCAGGATACAAATTACTACAGTTTTAGAAAGCTGAAGAAGTGAAACGGTGCAATGTATCTTTATACAGACATTTTTATACAAACTCACCAAATCAAATGAATAAGTGAAAWRMAAAAAAAAAAAAAAAAGCAACCCAAAAACATGTCAGTAAGAGTAAGAAATGAATGAACATATTGGAAATTGGGAAAACACAGGTATTCTGAAGAGATGAAAGGAGGTCTAATAAGTAAGGCATATATGCTAAAATACTCTTCTATGAGGAGGCATTATAAAATAGGATTTCAAAACAGCTCTATTGATCAAATTGGAGGGCTAGAGATAGGTATTTATTAAATGAGGAAAAAGATGGATGAGACATGTCATAAAGGCAGAAAGAGAAAGGAGAGAAAAAATTTATGAGAAGATTATTTTGGTCTGGAGGAAAGGATGAAGGGGTTTTAAGCAGAGATCTGAGGGGTAAATTAATATAGAAATACCTCATAATGGATGTTTCTGGGTCCTGTCTCTACAAACAGGCTGGCATTTCAGAATAGCAAAGACAGAATGCAAGTATTGAAATTCTTATAACTTTTTGATGATTACTCAATTAAGAATAGACTTTCATTTTAATATGAATGAATAGTCTTAAAATATAAATTTCACTTTTATAATAATTCTTCCAAATTAAGGTAGCAGTGTCACAAGACAATTCAGGTCAGCAGGAAAGTCTCAATTTTGACCTGGAGCAAGCTCAGTTACATGGTCAGACCAAGTCCCAGTGCATTATCTTTTATGTCCCAGGCTGGGAAAGAGCACCTCTCTGAGCACATCCTCATTGCCCAGCTGTCCTCCTGGGCAATAATAAGCTTTTCTTATCTCTAGCCCCTCTGGCTCTGCTCAGCTCACCAGGGCCCAGGGAGTGCTCAAGCCTGGTGTTGCTACCAGAGAGAAGCAGAGATGATACCTGTGTGCGGCAGGACCAGGTGGATGATGTGCTCAGCCTGGTGGAAGAGCACAAAGGGGAAGACAAGAGGCTGAAGAGTACTGGGGTCTGTGAGAGAAATCAACCAGTGGAGACTCTTCCATCCCTGAGAGAAATGCAAAGGATGGAGGTTCAGCAACAGTCAGAGGAGCCCTGACCCTCTTGGAGGGGACATAAAAGATAGGGGGGAATGGAAAAAAGTTCTCACATTAACAACAAAATGTTGGCCAAGGAAAATCTCCATTTTTCTTGGATGTAGAGGGGAACATTTTCAGTAAGGACAAGGATAATGAGATACTTATGCCTTCTTTGTCTCAGTCTTTACCAATGAGAACAGTTACCCTCAGGGCAGTAGGATCTTGAGTTGGGAGACAGGAATGGGGAGCAGAACAGAACCCCTGCAATCCAGGAGGAAGTAGTTAGTGGCCTGCTGTGCCACTTAGACACTCACAAGTGTGAGACTGGTTAGGATTCACCTGAGAGTTCTGAGGGAGCTGGGGGAAGAGCTCAGCAAGCCACTCTCCATCATTTATCATCAGTCCTGGCTAACCAGGGAGGCCTCAGATGATTGGAGGTCGAACAGAATTATGCCTATCCACAAGAACAGATGAAAGGAGGATGCAGGAACTACAGGCCTATCAGTCTGAAAGGATCAGGATCACAGTGAAAGGATCAGGCCCTGCCAGCATGGGTTCAGGAAAGGCAAATCCTGTGTGAGCAGCCTGATCCACTTCTACGACAAGGGTGACCTCCTTGGTGGATAGAGGAAAGAGTGTGCCTATCATCCATCCAGACATCAGTAAAGCCATTGACAGCATTTCCCATGGCATTCTCTTGGAAAATAAATCAACATATTGGAAATGGCAGCCCATGGCTTGGATAAGTGCTTCTTCACCGGGTTAAGAACTATCTTGGTGGCTGGGCCAACAGAGTAGTGGTGAACAGTGCTGCATCCAGCTGGCTGCTCACCAGTGGTGTTTCCCAGGGATCTGTGTTCGGCCCAGTCATGTTTAACATCTTCACTGATGAGGGGATCTAGTGTACCCTCACCAAATTAGGCTGGACTGATGGGCCGAGATCAATGACATGAAGTTCAAAAAGGAGTAGTTCTGGGCTCTGCACTTGGGTCATGACAATCCACTGAAGTGCTACAGGCTGGGGAAGAGTGACTGTAAAGTTCTGTTGCAGAAAAGGACCTGGGCGTGCTGGTCAACAGTGCCTGAATGTTAGCCGGGAATGTGCCCAGGTGGCCAAGAAGACCAGCAGCATCCAGACTTTGTATCAGCAATAGTGTGGTCAGAAGGACTTGGCCAGAGACCTCTCCCCTGTACTTGGCTCTGGTGAGACTACTGCTTGAGTCCTGTGCCCAGTTCTGGGCCCCTCAATTCAAGACATGGAGGTTCTGGACTGTGTCTGGAGAATCACAATGAAGCTGATAAAGGGTCTAGAACAAAAATCCAATAAGGAGCTGCTGAGGGAGCTGGCATTGTCTACTCTGGAGAAAAGGGGGCTCAGGAGGGAGATTAACACTCTGCAACAACCTGAAAGCAGGGTGTAGCCAGGTGGATGTTGCTCTTAAGATAAGAGCCTTAAGCTGTGCCAGAGGGGGTTCAGACTGGATATCAGGAGGAATTTTTTGATAGAAGGAGATGCTAAACATTGGAATGGACTGGCCAGTGAGGAAGTGGAACCACCAAACCTAGTGGTTTCCAAGAAATGACTGGTTGCAGGACTTAGAATATTGGTCTTCTTGACAATGTAGTGATCAGTAAAAGCGGGACTTGATCATCTTGGATCTCTTTTCCAACCTAAATGATTTTGTTATTCTGTGACTCACTCCATGATAATGTCAACCTCTTACCCTCTTTGGATCACAGGTGCGGTGTTTTCTTTCTCCCCATTTTCCCACTCCTTCACTGCACTTCAAAGCTGTTACTGACTTTGTGAATACATCTTCCAGATCATTTGGCACGCTTAGATGCAGGCTATCTACTCCTATAGACAGGTACATGTCAAACTCATGCAGGTTCTGCCCTGACTGAATCTAATTACATTGCTAATTGTTCTCTTCCTTCAACTTTTTTCCTAAATGAAGAACCATGGGACACCTTTCTTGCTGAAGTCTGACACTTGGGATGTGGTAAAAGGAAAAGACCATGTGGAGAACAGGATCATCACCAGAGTATGCAGGGGTGCAATGAGGAAAATCAAGGCTCACTTGACATTCAATCTACTTAGGGATATCAAGAACAACAACAACAAGGGCTTCTACAAGTACACCAGCAACAAAACGAAAATTAGTGAAAATGGGCATCTCTGCTGAATCAGATGTGTGTCCTGATGACAGAGGCACAGAGAAGGTGGAATTAATGAATGCTTTCTTTGCCTCAGTCTCTATTGCTGAGGTCAGTCTTCAGGCATCCCAGACCTTAAAAGTAAGAGAGGAAGGCTGAAAAAAGAAACACTTGCCATGGTTTAGAGATTGGCTAGGAAGACTTAATACCCATAAACCCATGGGCACTGATAGGTTATAACACAGGCACATAGGGAGCTGGCAGAGATTGTTGCTAAGCTGTTTTCCATTATCTTTGAAGAATCATGGAGAACAGGAGAGGTACACAAATACTGAAGAAAAGTCAGTGTTAATCTCATCTTCTGACAGTCTAAGAAAAAGGTCATGAGAAAGTACTGGCCAGTCAGCCTTGCCTTCATTGCCGGAAAGGTGATGAAACACATCATTCTGGAGCTCGTCCCTAAGCCCATAAAAGAGAAGGTTTTTGGGCGTAGTCAGCATGGATTCACCAAAGGAGAGTCATGTTTGACCAATCTGACAGCTTTCCACTATGATATGGAAGAATGGGTCAACAAAGAAAGAGTGGTGTTTGCTGCCCACCTTGGTTTCAGCAAGGCTTTTGGCACTGTCTCCACATATTCATAGGTGAACTCAGGAAATGTGAGTTAGAGGAATGGACATTGAGGTGGATCAAAAACTGGCTTAATATCAGAGCTCAGAGGGTCATGATCATAGAGTAAAATTCAGTTGGAGTGTTGAGGTAGAAGCTCTTTTTGTCCTTAACCTGTGCTACCAGACTTAGAAATACTGTCCAGGCATGCAGAGATGGTGTAAGGAAAGTTAAAGTTCAAGTGAAGCTAAGTTCTTTCCTTGAATCCTTTCCCTTTCACCACTCATGTGTTGTCATTTTGTGTTAGAGCTCTGTCAGGAGTTTCCCGCTAACCAAGACACTCTCCTGAGATGCCTGCTTTCCTGCCTAAGTGTGCATTCTTGTGCATTTGCTTCTGCAACTTTAAAATCTATTTTTTTATACTAAACTACTTTGGGGTTGAAACTTCCTTTGCATTTGTGATGTTGTGGTGTATTGGTTTTCAGTTTATTTTGTCAGTTTGAGCCCAGCACCCTGGGAATAAGGATTTTATCTCCATGTTCATTCTGCTTTGGAGATGGGGCACGATCTAGTGCTCCAAAAGGTTAACTGTGAGACTTCTGGTTTGAAAACAGCTTTTAATACAATCAATATTGCTAGGTTTTGCATTG
Source organism: Cardinalis cardinalis (assembly GCA_014549065.1). Lineage (NCBI taxonomy): Eukaryota > Metazoa > Chordata > Aves > Passeriformes > Cardinalidae > Cardinalis > Cardinalis cardinalis. The sequence continues at coordinate 733,707 of JACDOX010000279.1, read as the reverse complement.
GTTTTGCAGAATGGCAGGGTTTGTTCATTGCTATCAGAGTTGCAAAAATTGCTTCTGAGATAGAAATTTGTTTTGTTCAGTTTGTATATGTACAATGAATTACCTAGGATAGGGCATGTTCTCATAATCAAAAATTCTTGAGATTTATTAATTTTTGTCTAATTTTCATTATTATTTGTCTATTTTCATTATCCTTTTCATGGTAGCTACTCTGTGAACAAGAGATATAAGCTGTGTAAAAAGAGAGGCCTTGTTCTGCCTGAGGGAAAGAAAATAAGCAATCACGTAAAGACAATTTTTCCCATTCTTTCCTCTTTGCTCAGACCTTTTTTCTGAGGGTTCCCTTAATCTTACCAAAAGCCAGGTATTTTAACTGAAAGGCCCTGAGCTGGGATTATGTTGGAGAACTCTCTATACTTTAGCAATTTTAGAAAAATTTCTAAAATATGGAAGAGAGAAGAGGCTCCACAAATGATAGGCTGCTCCAGATAGATAGGTGACTGCTTCTAGTTGTTCCCATATTAAGAGTTAAGATTAACAAGAATGATAAATTTTTTTTGTTTAGTTAGTTTGTTTAGGAAATAAAAACAATTTTTCTATGTTTTCCTCTTTATTCAACTATCTCACTGCTATTATTCCTATGGTATATAACAAAATAATTGATGCAAAATATTTTGAACTTACAGAGAATACTTCTGATCTAAGCAATGCCTTTTTTCTCCCCACACTTTTTCTTTCTTTCTGATTTTTTTCTCTGTCTAATACATCACATAAAAAGACACTATCAACATGTCAAGGCCAGATTTCAAAAGAAAATATTTATTTGCAAAAGCTGTGGTATTCATTCCTTTTCTGAACTGCCTCTGTCTAATAGAGTACATCTTACTTCTATGGATTATTAAATCTCAGAGGATGCCACTCTGAATAAAAATTACTGCATTCTTAATTTTGCTTCCACAGCTGAGAGATGGAAATGCTTTATTTGCTCAAAGTGATTATGAAATAACTGGAGCTTAATATGTGATAAGGGTATCTTTCATTGGGGTAGTGTTTTGGCTCCGGTTATTTAATACAGGAACCTGTGAATCACAATAGATTTATTATCTAGTAGTATCAGGTCAGTATTTAAAAGTTGTTTCTGAATTGCAGTGACACCAGTAGACATATCTGTGCAGCATATTAGGAATGCTGGTCAAGGAAGATAAAATCTGGCTCTCCAGTTATGGCTCTCCCTCTCTTTTCTATTGTAATCATCCTGAAAAGATAATGGGTCATATTGTGAGTGGACCGTTTTTTAATTTCTAATTATTTCTTGTAAGTTTTTTGAGTGAGTGAAATTAGATTATTTGGGCATAATGTCCACAGGTAAAAATAAAAAGGAGAGATTTGGGTTATTAAATAGTCTATGCAGACTAAAATATTCACCAATCAGAATAAATGTAAGAAAAGATGCTTATATCTAGACCAAATTTTTCTCATTGTTTTATAAGGAAGACATTGAAAAGCAGCATCCACAGAGGCTTACATCTATCTTCAGGAAAACACACTTTTGGTCACTTCAGATCTTTTAACATTCAGGGTTATTATATGTACAAGGTTATTAAATTTTAGACCTGCTTTTCATGGTTCTTGTTATATACCGTGTCTCAAATTTGATGATATATTAAAAAAACCCAGTAACAGTATCTGATAACATTATTTGTCTCAGTGAAATCTAAACACATTAAGATTTATTCTTTTCTCATATTCCATTAATATTATTGGGTGGGGAATGCTTTTTAAGAGTTGATTGCCATGTTCCATATTTAAGACAACTGGGCCATTTAGGAATTACGTGAATTTTTATGTACATATAATGCAATGGGAATAATCTATCTGAAATTTTAAAACTATATAAAATTCTCCAGATCTCCTTGAGAATAGCAAGTTCTTCTTTGTAAATATTGTGAGTTTCACTAAAGCATTGCATGCACTGAAGCATGTCCACATCACTTTGTAATAATATAGAGAAGAGGTGGTTGGAAGTCATCATGGCCATCATGATCATTCCGCGATGCTTTTTCCAAGTAGCTGCATCTTTCATCAGATTGTAGGTAGCAGCTGGGGTCAGGCCTGCTCAGGAAAACCAAGACCAGACCCCAAAGAAATTTTTGCAAATTTAATCACACTTCCCTTGTCTTTGCCTTTGCCATTTTTGGTGTTTGACTTTGCTAATTGCAATATCCTCTTTTTATTTTTCTGAAACTGGGTACGGTGTCAGAACCATGTACATTTGTAGACTACATAGTATATATATTAGTTCTATATATTTTCTTAGCCATAACTCAAATCAGTTAAAACACACTTGCTATGTCTGAAGTGCAGTTGCTGACTTGGCATCCTTTTTTATTGTCCAGTGCAGTATCTCTCTTGGTGTGTATTGATCTTTTTCTTCTCTACATCATCTTTGACTCTCATCATCGGACATTCTCTCTTGAAAGTTGAAGTCTTTCACAGCAAATAGTGATAAAACCTTGAGTGAATCATGTTTATCTGTCTACTGCTGCACTTAGTATTAGCTGATCACTTGAGATATCAAAGCATTTGCCCCCTTTTTGCCAGTGAGATGCTACGTAGCGTCATTTGTATTCACCTCGGGCAGATGCTGAGCCTCTGTTCATTTCATCAAAGAACTATTTATGAGGCTGTAAAAAAGATTAGTTTCTTCGAATAGCCTCCAAATTAAACTTTTAAAACTTTAATGTTGGCACACAAGAATAATTACAGTTATAAACCATTAAACATTTAGAGGAAATTTATAGTTTTGGAGGAGAAAATTTGCAGTGGTGGTTAAATGCAATAAATTTTCTCTGAAGAGCATTTCCACAGAAACATTTCTTTCTGAGAATTAAAAAATGTAGTGCTTTATTAACAACACAAAAATTCACAGATGATATCTTTAGACATTAATAAGACAGGAAGATGCACATTTTTATACAATGCTGTCAAAACCATACAATACATAGTCACACATTTGCTTGTTTGTTTGTTCTTACATCAGCAAGTATGGCTCTCTGAATTCACTTGTTTTATTAGACCACATATACTATGTGATCCCAGAAAGGTAGGCAATAGTTCACAATTTTCTTCCACACATTATCCCATGCCTTCAGAGCAATTAACGTCTATGAGGCTTAGTCAGCCCTTCAGACAATCCTTAGATATTTCCTATTTTTCTCTGTTACCATGCCTGTGTTTTAACATTTTGCAGAATAACCTCACTTCGATCCGCCAAATTTTTCCAATCATAGAGAAAATTTTATGGAACTCTACCTCTGCTCAGCCACTTGATACCTAATAACCCTCTGTCTTCTAGACATCCTCAAACTAAATTAATTTCTTTGAGACAAAGTCCAATGTCTATGGAAGGAAGTAAAAGGATTCACATTAGTATATCTGACCTTAGATTCATTATTTTGACTTTAATAATTATTAGCTTATTTTGACTTTAATAATTGCATGCATATTTTGCATGCATTATTTTGACTTTAATAATTGCATCCCTATTGGAAATATTGGAACTTTTGTCTTTTCAAACAAAATAGGATAAAACATACTTCCTTTCAACTTTTTACGCCCAAAAAGAAGCAGTAGTATTTCAGATTCCTTAGCTAATTTTCAGTTTGACTGAGTTACATAATTCATTATTCACAGCAATCCATCACATAGTTACAATTGTTTAAAGGCGACAGTAAAATATCTCACTGCAATAGAAAAAATCAGAAATATTTAATTAAACTGCAAATTAGACTGCAAGTATTTTGGTGAGAGACTGTACTTTTTATGATTATATATTTGCACACCTCAATAGGACATGGCCATGATCTCACTATATAGGAAATTATATGTTGGTATTTTGCAGTAAATAATCATACAAATAAATATAGTTATATAATTTATTTTGCAGACTTTATGATGTACTCTGTTGCATGTTTACATTATGACAAGCAACACCATCTAGCACAAAATTCTCCTATTTACCTTAACGGTACAGTGCTTTTTTTCAATCCTCTCTTAATAAAGGTCAGGGGATTATTAAATTCTTATTGATAAAAAATACTGATTTGGACAGTATTTGCTAGTCTTTTAATCAGTGAATCAGAAATAAATAAATTAATCCATTTGAGTGGAGGATTAGTCTCTTAGGTGTCTTCTCTAGGTTTAGATGCACTTTTTCCAAAGGTACTAGATACTACATAGCATTCTTGCTGAGACAATTCAGATGTCATAGGTCTCAGCCTAGGGTCTCTAAAGAACATAAAGAAAGAAAATACAATAGTTTCCTGCAAACTGGGGGACACTATTGTAAGAGACTTAAAGATGAAAAATACCTCATACACTGTTGAGATCACTGAAAGATTTTTCCCACTGCTGCAAAATGTGAAAAGAAGCAAATGCTCATCTTGCCACTGAAGCCCACCCCAGTGCAGAACTTGCCTCCTGGAATCTGGGAAGCTGGACTGTGAGTTAAGCTACCTAATGGGAGCTTGCAATATGATAAAACTGGTATCTATTATTCAAATATCCCAGGTCTAGGGTGAAGAAAATAAGGCTGGAGAACAGGAATGTATCCACAAGGAAAGCCACCTCAAGAGATGTGCTGAAGGCTGGCTCTGGATGGGTCCAGAGGGGGGAGGCATACCCCCCAGAATAAAGATGGGAGAACCACCCACTTCAGAAAAGAGAAAGACAGACCACAGGACTAATTGACTTGGAAGCAAAGAACCAGTAGATAAAGAGAATGTGTAGCCAATGTGCATCAATTACTTTGCTTGCCAAAATGCATAAGTATTAAGTTCTGAGTTATGTCAGGACCCTCACCATGGAGAAGCCAGAAAGGACCAACAGATCATCATCTGGATCCACAGGGTGTTGTGCGCACTTCTACTTCTTAATCTGTCTCTCTTTCACTCTCTTTCTTACCCTACCTTTCTTCCCTATTTCTTTTATCTCTGTTTTACCTTACATTTAATGTTAAATAAAATCCATGCTATTGACTTCAGCATATGATCTTTTTACACCTTCATTCTGGGAGGGACATCTGTCTCTGGTAATCAGATCTTAACAACTACGTTATCTCTCAGTGAAATGGAGTGAACATAATGCATGTTTACATACCTAAGAACACAGCTCAAAATATGTGAAGGACCAAACAGACCTTTGTATCATCTCATTTTCCCTTCTGTCCTGCTTCCTCTTATCACTTTTATGCATTTCACATCTTTGCTAACTTTTTACAATCACTCCTTGACTAAAATTAGTCTTTTCATTATAGCTCCTTGACTAAAATTAGTCTTTTCATTTAAAAAGCAGTGAAAAATGCTTCGAAATTATTTTTCTACTCAAATGTGGGGAATTTTTCTGAGCAGGGATGGAAGAGAAGGTGACTTGTCTCAGACAATTTATTCATTTACACCAGCTGACAGAGCAAATGAAACAGAAATTGCTGCCTGGCAGCATTAATAAGTGTTCAGATTGATCAAAAGGTCTGGACAGGTGAAATCAAGTCATTCCAGCAACTTGTTGATAGTTATTGACTGTAGCCAGGACTTCAGGCTTCATTTGCACTGGCTGTTTATGATTCTAGCTGTACAGTTCACACACAGTCAAAACCAGATAGACCAGATAAATACTGGTCTATCAAAATAAATAGAATATAGATATTTTATCTAATAGGAATTTGTATCTCACTATCTTAGATTTCCCCACACAGATAACTAAGAATGCAATATCATGATAGTTTCTACCAGTCAATAGGAAGAAATATTGATTTATGCCTCCAGATCTAAAGGAATCTGTATTAAACATACTGCTGCTGGATGTATCCTTTGTAGAGGATAGGGACAAAAAATGAAAAAAAACCCCAAAAACAACAGAGGACAAAGCCCAGTGAAAACAGTAAGGGAAAGACTTTCAAATAACACCAGCAGTTAAGGCTTACTTTCTGGAAAAAAAATAGAGAACATAAGTGGAAAAGAGAACATTGATTTTAACATGGTTAATGCTTACTTTTATAAGTTTTGTATATACAGAAATTACATTACATATTAATGTCACAAGTTGTAATTCAATTAGCTAAGGGAAAAACAGTGATGGATGACAGATTACTACCATTTCTGTGTTGCACATCTCTTGTAAGGCTGAAATGCTTTCAAGAGGTACCATAGCTGCAACTATGCACCATGATTGCCATGATTCCTGAGCAATGATCACAACAGTTTACAAATAGATATTGATTAGTATATTACTAAAATACAACATGGAAATCAAGAAGTAGGGTGGCTCAATTGTAGCTAGCGAAGTTCCTGTCTGCTGAGAGCTGCAGATATTCTTGATTGTGAGGAGGATGCAAGAGACCCTTTCATGCTGATTTAATTATAAAAGATAAAATTAATATCTCCATAAAAATCACTCCTCTACTTTTTCCTCCTTCAAGCAATGAAAAAAAAAGCTATTTCAGAATGAAAATTGAGGTTAAAGTTTCTTTGTGCAGCAGATATGTGAAACTGCTGACTGACTGCTTGAGCTAAGCTAAAGGTAATAATTACGGTTTTTATGTTTATGTGACAGATCTCTCAAGAAATCTATATCTGATAAGGTTGAGCTATGTGCTTTCATTACTTTGATACATAATCTCCAGTAAAGTGTAATAAACCTAATTTCTTATTTGTCCTAGGGATGATTATAGACTTTATCACAAGAAAAGAAAATGGTTGTTTCCTTATCTATGAATTACTATTTCTCCTGCTCTTAGAGAAATTCATGTATGGGAAAGTCCTATGTTGTATGTTGGCTTCCCTAATAATGGGGGAGTGAGGTAATGATGTAGGTCTAATTGAAGTACTTTTAAATTAAATTATTGTTAATTTGAAAAATTCTTTTTCTGATTAAGAAAACAGGCATATTATCTGAAGGGCTATGTTTGGCATATTCTGACATCTTCTTCCCCTGCCTAAGTTTGTGAGGCTTTCTTTTCTCTTTCATGCTAAATGCTAGGTTAGGGAAACCTGTCAAAGGAAAACAAGAATTGAAATCTTTCTAGACTGATGTTGTCCTACTTTTTCAATAATGACTGTTACTGCACATAACTGAATTAATCCCACTGTTAAAAAAATTAGTCATGCCTTTCAACATTAGGAAGACAATTTATGTACTACAGAGTTGAGTCACAGGATAGTACTGAGATAGTGGCAGTGTGATGGTACTAACTACCATTTTTATTTATGTGTATATTAGCCAAATAGCAACTACTCCTGTGGCCAAAACTAAAAAATGTTGGTGGATCATATTAGGATAATGGTTTTCAACCCAAGAGTTCTCCACACCTCAAAAATGCAGGTCTTTCTGTTCTTTTTTTCCCATTTCATTAAAATTGAATTGCAGAAGTGTTTGTTGGGTGTAAAGCGCTGTATGTAAGTAATCCTTATGCACACTATGAAGTAATGTCATCCCTCCAATAAAACTCATCAGCTGCACAGTGGATCATGTGCAGTGGCACAGAATGATAGAAATGGAAGATGAAAACATTACTGTTTTTAGCACTCTCTTCATGAGATGAAGATTCTAAATTTCAAGCAGAAGAAAGAAATTACTTGAAACTCAAAGGTTTTCCTCACTTCTTACCCTGTGCTTGTATCTAGCACATCTTGACAGGCAAGTGAAATAAAAACTTACCATTTGATCAAGTTTCCATGTCAACATTAGGAGCTTTTGCAACTGCTTCATAGCAATCATGTAACCAAGAACTCATGGTTCAGAAGTTTCCTGGGCAAGTTTTGAAGGATGATAGTGTTTCTCAGTAACAATAGAGAGCAATTTCGCCCTTTTATTTGTTTTTGTTTGTTTGTTTTATTTTGGGTTTGTTTTTTTTTTTTTCTTTTTGTTTTTGTATCTGCACATTGTGGAAGCAGACATCATACATAGGTAAAACCTTTCCAAATTTTTATAATAATAACTAGTACCTGGTCACATCACTGCCATTAAATATGGGAACTGAAATGCCTTTTCCAGAACAAGTGTCCTTGCATGTAGGAAATTGGGGGATAAACTAACTGATCCTCTTTTGCCTGTACAGTCAGGGGATAGATGAAGCAAGAAAACCAAGTTAATTTTGCCAGATATGTGCTGGTCTTGAAATGATCTTCCTGTATTTTGTCTGCAAAGCCTGGAGAGGTCAGGCACAGATTTAGTGTCTCTGGGCAAAGTAAACTTCTTCCATATGAAATTCTTGACTTGAACACGTGAAGCCAGTGTTTGAAAAATAAAACCAAAACTTGGACAGCAGTAAGTCCAGGGCAAGGAGCAGGGCAAGAGGAGAGAAAAATGAAAGACAATGGCAAGTTGAAGAAGAAGGTGCAGCGGCAACTGGGTGAGATGAATAATGATGATGTTGATTGGAAAATTCTGTATAATTATCTTGTTTCTGTATCTATGAAAGGAAGTTTTCGACCAGACTTTCTTCAAATGTTCATGAAGTCCAGCAGTGAACAGTGCCTCTCAGTTCAGCAAGACTGCACCAGTTCTAGATCACAACTGTTCTCCAAGTCATTGATCTTCCCCTGCACTTAGTTACTTGGGTCTGAAAGGCCAATTTTGTCCCTCAAACTAATCAGGACTTAAGGACCATGAGGAGATACTAGCAAAAAGCCTTAAAAGTGCATATTAAGCAGGCTGTGATGTTCATGTGAACTAAATGGAGGATACAATAGATCAAATTGTTCACCTATCCATGAAAGGTAAGAAATGTCTGTGGTTCTATGACAGTGATGTCAATTAAATATCAATTGACAGTTAAAAGAGCATTTACTGAAACTTAACAGGAAAGATGATGTGTAATCTAGTTAAAATATAATTACATTTTCCACACATAAAAATTTTAACAAATATTTAGACTTTTAATTGGATTTTTAGAAGCTGGCTATATTGAGTTAATAATTGTGACAAGTAATAGAATATATTAATAAATGTCAGTATTCTTATTAATTGACATTTAATTTTCTGTAGGTTCTCTTGGCAAATGTTAATTAAGTGACAGAAAATTTTTTACAAATTTTAACATATTAATAACCCTAAATTATGCCTTTATTGCTCGCATAATTGGAAATTAACTACACAGCTACATACTTTCTCTCTACCCTTTACACTGAGTTCAGGAGGATGAGGTTTCTTATGGGTCAATAAACTTACCTGCTTATTAGCTTCACAAAGGAAATGTGGAGGCTAATCCTATGTAATTGTGTGGTGTAGAACATATTAATGTTTGAAGAACTCCTACTTCCAGCCAAAGGAATTTGAACCAGTGTATATTTTTCATAATTTCCAGAATATATATGCAGTACAAGTTCATTAACCAGGGCTGCAATGTCTGGGAAAAATGATAAGCTCGAACACTTATATTCTTGATAATCAAAACCTTGTAGTTGTTTTTGAGGAGTAAACACTGCTGTAATATTTTTAATTTACATCATTCTGTAAATGAGAAGAAAATTCAGGTCAGCATGACCAAATGCTTTGCCTTTTGTCAAAACAAAGCACATATTTATTGCTTGCAGAAATTAGTATTTCTGAGAAACTCTTTACCTCAGTCCAGAGCTACTCCCAATCTCCTGACAAAGCAAGTCCTTCACGGGCAAGGCTCAATACTAGCTAAAAACACAAGCAAGTCCAGGACTCTTTTTCCTTCTTATGGTCAGACATTTTCAGGATCCTTGTGGAGATACTGAGGATTCCACATCTAAGAGGCAACTAGGATCGTGAACTTTTGGTGCTGTGTATTGGTTAGATGCTCTGGGACTTAGCAAGTTATGACTTGCTTATTTTAAGTTGTCTTACTTGCAAAGGAGAGAGCTCTACAAATATTGACTTATGTCTGAGTCTATTATGTGTCTACATATAATTTTCTTTAATTAAAGGATGGGATGCAGACAAGGAGCCACTAAAGATGTAGACCTAAATTCTTTTGAGTAAATGTTTTTTGAACTTTCACTGTGTGAAAGCTGTGAAAGCTGCGGCCAGTCATATCTCAGTGATTTACATGAATAATTTCAGCACTTGTGGTTTGATCCTTGTTTTCCAGAGACACTGTGCCAGAGTAGGCTGTGAATATTCTATGAACAATGGGCACTCTGCAGAGAAAGTAGATGGTCATGTCTTAGCTAGTCTATGTGGAGTTCAATGCACTGGGTATGTATACTCTTTTCTTATAAATACCTGAAAATATTGAAAGAAACATGAGTGAAAACATTGCCGTCTTTTTTGGGAATTCAGCACAAGGAGAATCATTTTTGTGAACAGAGCAGACTGCCAGAAAAATCACTTGGGTGCAGTTATTCTAATCCATACACTGTCCCTTCTCAATGTGGCTGTTCACATGTATTTTTCTCCCCAACACATCACTTCTTCTTTCATTTCTAGCTGAAATAATTTTCTTCCACTCAGAGAGAGTTAATAATAAATGCATCCTTATAATATCTTTTTTTTTTTTTTTTGCATCTGTGCTATAGAAATTACATTACTACTGATTACATGTAGAAAACTTCAGCGAACCAGGCTTCTGCTGACTTTTTTTCAAGACTTTGGAATTCAAGTCTGAGTTTTGTAGCTGAGAGATACTGTCCAAAGTTGGGGAGGAGTTATCTCAAGGGATATGGATGCAGCTAAAAGTCTGATCTGCTGTCTTCTAACTGTATTCTGATTTTCATTGATGTAAGGTGATTTAACATGTGTGATAAAATATGATGTCATGTGACTTTTTGTAATATGAATAATTTTGGCTAGTCAGCTTTCTTATATTCCAGATTAATGATGGTTAACACTGTTTCTTGACTTGTATAATTTATTCTCGTTTGTAATAGATTATATTTTTCTAAATGTCAACCCATATTTTAGAAATAATACATGGCAAACTCTGTTTCCATGAATATAAAAAGATAGGGTTCTAGATGTTTGTACATTATTTTTCTAATTGTGCTTTTTAGATTAAAATACGCACATAATTTGTATTAAGGTAGTTTGTGATGTCACAGTATGCATTTGTATATGCTGATATCAAACGTTTTTGTACCTAATTTTGTGAATTAAGAAAATCAGAGATCTCTCGGTCATGGTGGGCTGTAGGGGATTCAAAGCATGCACAAGTGATAACTTTCTGAGATTCAGGAATGTTTTACTTCTGTTAGAAACACTTTTAAGAACTTTCTCTACCACTGAGCTTTTTACATTAATGTAAAAAATATTGTTGGCAATGAAAAATAGCATTTTTTTACACACATATATTCATATGAACAAACACACTTTTATTTGGTATAAAACTTGTGGGGCAAATGTGATTATTGCAGGGACCGCAACTTTAAACAGACTAAGATTTGTTTCTGTATTCTGTCACATGAAGACACAAGTGATAGCCATTTAACTCAGTAGTGATAAGAGCTGTCTTGCATATGTATATTTTTAATAATTTTCTTGGGTAACCAGTATGAAAAAACTGAAACTAAAACATATTTTAGAAATATATTCTTAAGGAAATGTTTTGAATAATACTCAGCTTATGGGATAATCATTACATTGCTCCAGGAAAAAATTTCAAATTACTTATTTGTTTAAAAAAGGTATTTAAATTTTCATGCTTTATTAAAATTAATATATCCCCCAAGAAACTAGATTATTGTAGTTTTATTTTCAGATCAAGTAGTTCCAGATGTGCAAAGTCCAATATTTAGTCTTTTTTTAGCCCTGACCTCCATATAACTTCTAGCAAGAAATTACAGTTGTTCATTGTTTAGGTATATTTTACAGAAGATAATTTTGAGGACACTGAAACCATAGGCAAAATGCATAGAATATTTAATCTTATATTATTTATCTTTACACTACAAGAGTTTAGATGTGTCTACAGGGTTAATCTGGTTGAGTATAAATCAGTTCTGAGTAATACAACTATCCTTAAATTTAAAAAAATTTGTAAACATATATTTTGTTTTTACTCTGCCTGGTGTTCATGGGTTCTTAAGGACACGGTGTCTTGAGTTTGGGTACTTCGATTTTTTTTTCTAGTCAGAGTGGAAATATAAGTGAAGGAACTTGTAGGCTATTTTGTAAGACGCTTTTTAAAGAACACCTCTGTGTGACATTTTTTCTTCCTAAATCCTCCATGACATGCTTGCAAGAGACTGAAATCCATGTACACACAGTGAGCATGCAATACTCACAACACTCTGCAATACTCATCTTGCAGAGTCCAAAACTGGGAAGACTTTCAATATAATTTAGTTGCCTTTTATGCCAATTTGCATTGCCAATGGTTTGAGTCTACTTTTAAACAGATATAAAAATATACATTCAATTATCATGAAGAAAGGCCCTTCGTGTATAACCATTTAAATTTCATGTTAGAATACTGCATGAGGCCTATTGCTCTTATAAACAAGCTAACCTTCTTCATGATCCTGTATACCTTCTGACATTTAAAGAAATTCTTATTTTCTATGGTGACAGCACTAATTAGTTTGCTATAACCCTGTTTCACTCCCAGCTACTTATCAGCATGTTAGCTGGTAATTTTATGAGTGTGTAATATGATCTTTATCTTTTTAAGGAAAAAAAAAATTATGGCAGCGAATGTAGAGGTTTAGTATGCAAAAGTACCAATCACCATGCTCAGTAGCAGAGGTTAGGCACCCTCAAGTGAGGCACCACAAAAGTGTCTTCTTAATATTACAGTCATCTGCTGCCCTACTGAATAATTTCTAGGGATCAGCAGTACATGTAAGAAAGTTCTCACTGAAGTGGTTTATACTCCACTAATCTAAAGTGAATGAGACAACAAAAACATCATTGCAGTCAGATGGGTATTTTTGCCCTACATGGAATTTTTTAAAATTTTTTTAAGCTGCTAAAATAAAAAAGTTCAGGACCTCAGACTTAGCTATTATAGGGCTTCTTATTTACAGTTGTATGTCAGATGTGCAATTTAAACTGAGATAATAGTTCTGCAGTTTTGCTATAACTCCACAGAGAAGGTAAACTGCTGAAGATAAGCCATGGAAATAAAATAGTATTTCAGTGACAATGCACAGGTGACAATGATATAAAGTAAGAAAAAGAAATTGAGAATAGCTGTTGCAAACTGTGATTTTTTAATTTTGAGGAAAACAAAGGTATTTTAAAGGTAGTGCTAAATAGATCCATATAAATATAATAGATCTTTATAAATGTAAACGCCCTTCCTTTGAATTATTAAAATTTTGAAAGTAAGAGGCTCTCTATATTATGTGGAAAAGGGGAAAAAATAAATAAAACAGATGGATCTCAGACTAAAGAATGTCTACAGAAGGTCAAAAGAAGGTCAAAGATTGAGCACTATTAAGTTAAATACGATATTTATTCTGTTGATATTTTGGAACTCATACAAAACGTGCTAGAGCAAAATTTGAGCATAAATACTACTGCTAAGAAAGTTTAAACATTTCATGAAGACCAGAGGAGTGAACACACTCTTCCTCCTTGCAAACTTACCAACATTTACCCACTGAGACCAGTAGAGAAGCATCCTTTCTATTTGCGGACTCTGGATTATGGCTTGAATGAAATAAAATATTCAACTCAGTAAAATACTACTATACTGCTTATATAAAACTCCAGAGCTGTTTGGTAATGACTCATTGTCCTGGTTTGAAAGACTGCTAAGGTAGGCAACAGCCTCCCTTGGAATGGAAAATGTAAACCCCTCCCCTCTGAATTATTATGATTTCGAAACTAAGGGGTTCTCAGGCAAAGATATGACAATAGGAATAGCAGCTCATGACCAGCGTATGCAATAAAGCAAACAAACATCACCAGCTCCGGCACTGACCCCACACAGAAGCCGACCTCGGGCCCGGCCCGCTCGGCCGCGGCGCTTTCCCCCTGCTGCAGTTCCGGGCTCGGCCGGCAGGGGCGCTGCTGCTCCCGGGGGCGGGGCGGGGGCGGTGCCTCCCCCGCGCCTGCAGGGGGCGCTGTGGCGATGGCGGCTCGGCCCAGACGGGCAGGGGTGGCGAGAGGCCTTGCTCCACAAACSCCRTGGCAYCGATCCCGGGSCCCAGCGGGACTCTCGGGGGCACCTGGCTGGGCTGGCAGGATGTCTCGGCAGTCARGAGRTGCAGAGAAAGCTCGGAGCWGTGCCGAAGAAGCTGCAGGGCTGGGGCAGCGGCAGCCCGGCTCGCAGCCGGGCAGGGAGAGCCGAGCTCGGGATCCCGGGYACKGAGCAGGCGGGGACAGGCCCCTCTTTGAGTGAGGTCGGTGTTAATGAGCTCCCAGTCCAGTGGCTGCTCTCACCAGCAGAGGCTCACACATGGCAGGAGAAGCAGCAGCTCTGGGCTCGGCTTCAGTGGCAGCAGCAAATTCCCTTCCCCAAGCAGCAGCTCCGACCATCCTCCTCTGAAGCCAAGAGGGAGAGAGAGAGAGCCAGCAGCTGCCCCAGCCCGTCCTTTTCCTGCCCAATTTCCACGGTATCTCTGCCCCTCGGAGAGAAACTCCCAGGCATGAGAAGTGCAACCAGATACCATCCTCCTTGAGCTTGGCCACTTCTTTTGCTTTTCTTAAATACCCAGTTAGTGTTACCTAACAATTTATGGGAAAAAATCTCCTAAGTAAAAAGGAACAAAAGGAAAGAAACCTAATCCAACACTCATTTAAACTGCAGGAATAGGTGGGTTTCAAAATATGAAATGGAGATTGATTTTGCAGAATTTTCAGAAGCAAAGTACCTTACTCACCTTCTCTTTTTTCCAGTCTTAATGAGAATGAGCTAAAGATTGTCCCATTTCAGGAAACACCTTCACACCTGTTTAGGTAAACATAGATTTATTGAAGAATTTGTAATGTCTGCTCTACCCTTGAAATAGAAGTGATTTCACACTCACTGCCCTCCTTTATAGGAATCAGTTGAACTTGTCTCTAAGCCACCATAATACCACCTGAAGTACAACAATCCATTTCTCTTTATTGTATTACCTCCATGCTTTAAATGAGATTCTGCAAGATATTCTTTCTCCTTTAATTTTCCTCTCTGTCTTGCTTATGCTGTAATTTTTTTTGCCTCTCTCCCCTACACCCTTCTTGTGGGGAGTTCTCTTCACTGTTCATTTAGTCTTTCTCAACAGATGGTTAAGACAATGTTGTGTGCGTTGGGTGGCATGACTGTTAGTTGTCAGAAACTGGCATCTCCTTCTGCTCATAGCGTATGCTGCAAAAATGCCATAGGAACTTTTGGAAAATAAACCCCCTTACAGTCCAGTTGGAGCTATCAGAACTGTTTTCCTGTCTGGGTCTTTCTGTCCTGAAGTCCCCCTTCTATACTAGAAATTTTGACCTGTCTCAAGGGGATGGCACAGTCACATGGTACAGGTAGGGTTTGGTGATGCTAGTGAGACATGCATTCCAGGACAGTTTTCCTTCATTTGCATCCCAAGGAGTGTGTAAATGGATATGCTAATGCAGCCTAAAGAGTGTTTCACTTACTTGTGGTCAGAATTTATTGTTGCTAAAAGTGGTGGAGTCAACACTTTGATGCTCCTACAGAGTACTTAGGGAGCAGTCAGGGCTGAGGGTCTTTGCAGGCACCCTTACCTCCTTAAGGACCCGAACTTACAACAAGGGTTGTTTTTCATAGTGAGGGGAGTGTGGCTGCCGGCTGCTACAGAGACATGGTGCGAGGCCTCTCCTTCAGCCCAGGCACTTAGACACTCAGATATTAGGCCTTGCTTGAGGCTGGTGCACGATAAGAAAGAGGCTCAGCTCATGTTTTTCTCAAGCAGTTTCATCAGTTCTTCACTATATTAAAGCTGCACTGTACAATTCTGATACTTTATAGCCACTGTACAGCAAAAGGAGACAGTATTCCTGTACTTCTGCACCTGACTAATGTTTAGCTGTATTAGAAAAAAATTGTTGCAATTGCGACTGGGATGTGTCTTTCCCACCATTTTTCTGTCTCCTGGGAAGCCAGCTGCATCTCATTTTACTGCTATTTACAATGCCTGATTCATTTTTGTGTTCTTGCTGGGGGAAAGGTAGACCGCTGATTTCCAGTAGTATGTATGCACAACACTCTGTGGCCTGGATATTTTCCTTATGGCATCACCAAGAGCTTAAACTAGTTGTTTCAGTTGTTAATATCCGATGTAAACTAAGTTGCTTTTTGAACTGTTTTTTTTCTGAGGATTATTCCTTCAATTTTTCTCATCACTGTCAGATGTACTGACATATACTTGGTCTTGCAAAGGACTATTGACTTAAGAAACTATCAATCTTGTTTTTCTTAATTTTTTTTTTGTCCTCACACAAAAAAGTTTGGCCCCTGACTGACATGTGTTTAGACATATCTAATCTTTTCATCAGAGAAAGAGTACTTGACACTAGATCAGAATTGTGCTTGCCCTTCCTCTCTTTTAGCAAAATGGTACAATCTGGCACTACATTACATTCCTTGACAGACTGGAAAAGGGTGGGAATTTTCAGGGAGCAGAGACAAATGATTAGTAGCTGAAAGGGAATCCTGAATATTACAGTTATCTCTTTGTCCAAAATGAAACTTTATTATGTCAGTCACACAAAAGCACTGTCATAAAAAAGCTCCCTTTTCCTCTCTCATTCCTTAAAGACAAAAGAAATTTGGAAAGTTTTCTATTATTGCTTCTGCTGTGCAAAGAGATAAAACAAAAGCCAAAAGGACTCAAACTAAAATAGTTTATTGAATAATAAAAGGATGCAATCAATATATTTTTATCTGTTCAAGAAATTTCTCCATAATGGGTTTCTGGGCCCCAGAGCTCTAATACTCTATATGGCTACTAATGGCTTTCTAATTTCATAATCTGCAATGCTAGAGTTTTAAATCTATTTACTTTAATTCCATGACATGTATCAGGAGCAAAAGGTTGTATTTAGTGGCTTCATGTTACATGTTTCTATTAGATTAGAGAGTGCCCAAAAGTCTTCATCAGGAACGCACATTGCAAGTTCTCAAGTAGGGAAGGGAGAGAAAGGAAAGGTTACTTTGTTATTAATTTCCATTTTAAAATCAAAAAAAGCCATATCCTTCCTGTACTTTTGAATTGTAACATATCTGGCATTGCTTTCAGTCCGAATACTTTCAGGAGGCTGCAGCTTGCCTATGAGGTGTTGAACTTTTTCTCTTCCCTTCCCTTCCCTTCCCTTCCCTTCCCTTCCCTT